>OVAV01001478.1:0-13176 GCA_900406375.1 Iberis amara
TTCTTTTTTTTGTTACAATTAGATTTTTTTCTTAAAGCGCTTACTATTAAAAACATATTTATTATATTCATCTATAAGATCCAGTACAAACTCTTAGCCCAAACCAAAACAGAAAAACATACATCTGACCCAAAAAATCCAAATCCGGGATGGACTTCCTAAAGCCTAGTTAGGCCCAACAGAACTAAAGAAACCATAATTCTTAAAAAAGTCTAAAGAAAAATCTCTGTCGTCAAGCTGCGGAAGCTTCCAGAATAGAACCTCCATCAGCCTGGAAGAGACTCCGAAATACCGGTGACAGACACAACATTTGCTGAGTAAAATGGTCTATAGAGATGTTGCGGCGGACATCGGGTAGAATGAGTAGTTTTCCAGCATGCCGGGAAGGATTTAGGATCGTCAGCACTTGAAACAACGGCTGACGAAGATGATTTTTTCCGCACCGCCTCCGCCAAACACGACCGCAAAAGTCTCCAGTTTGACTAGATCTATACCCAGCTTGAGCTTCATCCTCCCTTTTCCGCACTGTCCACCGTGCTACTTTGCCAGTTGCTTCTCTCACCGGAGAAGCTCCCCGCGTAACTATTTCTAAGCTTCATGGCGTGTTGGTGAAAATGGGTTTCTAGGATTAGATGTTGTTCTGAAATAGCTGGGTAGAAGATGCAAAGGGGAGAAGTTCACCAGTGCTGGTGTCAGCGGCAAGCCTCGGGGCCACGATGCACGGAGGCTAGCTCGACGGCGGATTGAAGCTCTCACGCCTTGCCTCCTCTCAAATCTGCAAAAGAAAGTTCTAGAGAATGAGAGAAAGAAGCAAAGAGAGAGAGAGAGAAAATATTTCTTTTGCAAAGAATCGACACAATTCGATTTATTAGATATTATCTATAACTAATTTTTGTAATAAGAAATTTTGCAACTACGTAATTGAAAATGAAACGATAAATTTTTAACAAATTTATTAAAGTTATATTCTTGTCGTTTTTAGAGTTAAGAACGAAAAAATCTGAATTTATACAGGTGCAACACTTTAAATAAACTAAAAGCTGGCAGCTAAACCGGAGACATACAAACCGGGAACCACCCAATATGATGAAGCGAAAGCTAGAGATAAAATTAGAAATCTGAAAATACCCAAAAAACTAGAGTTTGTGAATACTCTTTAAAATGGTTTATAAATAAACCTTTTTAGGATTTGTGAATATTCTTCACAGTGGTTATAAAAACCTCTTTTGAACAAATGCTCTTTTATTAAATTTTTTTTTTTGATAAAAGCTCTTTTATTAAATTATCAAAGTCTTCTAATACATTAGGCATAAGAGGCTATTTATAATAAAAGAAAAAACTCTAAAAACTAATAAAAACTCAAAAAGATAATATCAAGTAAATTACGATAACCACTAAAATAAATAATAAAAAAAAATTTTAGGAACATTTATAATATTCCAAATATCTCGCTGCATTAGGTCTCGCCGACCAAGAAAAATTTGTCCTCGAATCCTTAATAGGATTCTTCCAGGATAAATCTTCGTAATCTTCTACCCTTGATTTGCACAGACCGAATCTTGTACCGATTTTGTATAAATCTAATTTTGCACAAATTTTGCACATATAAGATTTTGTACATATTCTGCATAGAACCGGTTTTGTAAAAATTTGCATATATTCCAATTTATAAGTTTCCACCTTGAAAAAAAAATCGTTCACCTTGACGATCGGATCACCATAGATCTCTCTGTAGATCTCATGGTTCTCTTCTCTCTCGACAAAAAGACTTTTGTCCTCGAAAGTGTAGCAACTACCTATCAGCATGACATTTAGAATCGTTCTTCAAGTAAAAAAAATCAAAGAAACGCAAGTCTGATACCAAATGATGAAGCGGAAGCTGGAGATAAAGCTAGAGTTTGTGAATACTCTTCACAGTGGTTAATAAATAAACCTCTTTATGGTTTGCAAATACTCTTCACAGTTGTTATAAAAAACTCTTTTGAACAAATGTTCTTTTATTAAATCATCAAAATCTTCTGATACATTAGGCCTAAGTGGCTAGTTATAATAAAAGAATAAACCCTAAAAATTATTAAAATCCCAAAAAGATAATATCAAATAAATTAATATAACTATTAAAATAAATAATAATAAATATTTTAGAAATATTTGGAATATTCCAAATATCTCGCTGCATCACAATACCTATGTCCCAATTCGACCAAACAAAATTAAATTTTCGATAACTAGAAGTAATATCGCAAAAATCCGGACTAAAAATATTTAAGCGATTGACAAAGATGCAATTCTATTCGAACATGCTTATATCTTACATAATAAGAGTCATCCCAATGTCGAACACCGAGACGAGAGATTAAGTAAAGGTGATTAAAGTTATATTCCTAATTGTATATATTACTACATATACTTTTTTTAATAAGAAAACTAATTGTGGAGAGAAAGACGACATCATTTGGATGACGTGTTACAGTGCGAGGAAGGAATTATATGGATAATGGTGGGATCATCCGTACAATAATGGAGGTCATTTAAATATTAAGGATTTGCACGCGTTAATGGTGGAATTATCATCACTAAGCTTAACAAAATTAACAATTATTAAATTCTTTCAAGAATAATCCCCCTAATGGCCTCCTTATAACTCATACACTAACCATTGACACCTAGTCACGTGGAGATACTAATAAAATAAGTTGCAAATTTTGGATTTTCTACTTTTGAATCCAAAGCCTTTCACACACTTTGGTCCCCTTTTTTTCTATATACAGGTCCCATAGACATGTTTCCTAAAAGCATCATGAATTGGGTTGTCGATTTTTCTCATTTAATTATCTCAAAGTCATTATAATATATCTAAGGTACATATACATATATCATTGTCATTATTTTAGTTATATTTGGTTTGCTTGTGTGACAAATACTGAGTTAAGTAAGTAGTATTAGTTTTTTTCAAAGCCATATCCAACTCTCCCTTAAAATGATAATGTGTACTATCTAAAAAATATCAAGAAAACTTTCAGAATTAAAGTAAATTAGTTAAAGTAAAATATTGAAATACAAAATCTGTATAAAAATTGAATTTTGTTTACATAGCATGTTTCCACGAAGAAAATCACTAAATATGTGACTTCATCTTTCATAAATGAAAAAAATCTAATCTCACAAGCGACAAAAAGTTTTATAGTGATTAATTTTTTTTGTTCCATCTTCATTTTTAGAATTTTTAGAAACTTATGCCTATATATTATACATATAAAGAGAAATGCATTGAAGTAAATTTGTTTATTTATTTTATCACATGTGAATCCATAAAGCCCACTCTATAATACATCTTTATAATGTAGAGAAACACGGCAACATAGATTCGAATTCTTGTAAAAAATGTTGAGATGAACCTTTAACCGCTTGACGAAAATCATTCATTTGTATGACTGACGGTTGGTATTATGTAAATATGTTAGTTGATTTATTACACTTTTACAAAAATAGTATAGATTTAGTATGTGATCTTATACTACATTATGAGTGCTAAAGGCTGATACATGTTTGTACTTATGGTCCGTGTACTTAATCTCGTACAAACATTTATCTTGTGCATTTTAGTATATAAAATTTTAAAATTTGGATTAATAAGCGCATCGCAATTAACGTTGTTTGTTATCTGTTAAACTATGCTGACTAGGATGTTTAGTCAGACTTAAACTGATGCATTGTCATTTTAGTTGAGTTTAGTTTTTCTCATTCTTAACTCAAAACGACGTCATTTTGATAATTATCTAAATGTGCTCTTATTTTACATGGTATCAATTTCTGTCTAAACATGTGATTATTACTTACATATTACCACTATGTTGTTTTTCTCTTCATTAATTTCTAAAGTTTATTATGTCCATCTAGCAAGAGTCCAAGATGTCCCAATATAATATAACAATCACAAAAAACACAAAACAATAAAACTTACTCCAAAATAACAATTTCCTAATAACCCCAATATGTTTAACGTTGCTAATACTATTTTAAACAAACCCTCTTTTTCCGATGGTAGCTTGAAAACAAGTTCCTTTCACACATAGACTAACTTTATAATTAAATATAAATATAAAAACACTTCTTATCTATTCAGAAGCTTCCATTTTCGAGCAGCTAATGTTATTATTGTAAGAGCCAGAAGTCTTCATCACTTCCAATGTTAAAAAAACTGTCGGAATAAGAAGTTATCATCCCATTAATATTCTCAAACCAATTAAGACTCTGCTCCTGCATCGCCGTTATATCTCCGTTTAACAATTCACTGTTATAATTCATATAATTCTGCGTTGACATTTGTGGACCCACCAAATTCTTAGCGTCCACATAACAAACAGGCTCAGCTTCACTACCGACATGACTCTCGGTCAAGTCAGATGTAGGAGATACAGCCACGTTAGAATTTTCCGGCATGACGTAGTCATTACTTGAGCCCAAATGTTCAAGGTTAATGTTGTTGTTGACTTTATCATTGTATGAAGTCATAAGGAATTGATCTGAGGTTGAACCGGAAGTGGCTTGGATCCGTTCAACGAGTCGAGGCATCCAAAGATACTTCATGGTGTCTTTAAACTGTTTACTGTTCACGTCGCATCTAAGCTGTTTTGCATGCTTTTGGACACGTGTTCTCCAATAATTTTTAATTTCGTTATCTGTTCTTCCTGGTAAGTATTGTGCAATCTTAGACCATCTGAAATCAAACCAAAGAGAGAGTATTAATGCCAAAAGTTGTGATCGTTTTCTGTGTCATATTAATCTTTGGATCACAACGATCCGACCCAGTAACCCGAACTTCATATTTAGAATAGGAGAAAATACACTTGGGCTAAGATCGATCATTAATCTAATAACAAAGCAAAGTAGATGTAACAACCCTTACGCCACTTGTCAATACAAAAATAGTTAACCAATCATAAATTTTTAATTTGTAAATGGATAAAATGTATTGATGATAACTAAAGATGTGCTCTAGTTTTCGTAGTTATAAAATAATTAAAGTGTACTGAATTATTGATGATAGCTTGTTAATAACTAAAGCGTACCTATTGCCCCAACGGGAGTGAAGCTGGAGAATTAAGAGTTGTTCTTCAAGCGTAATGTTTCCGCGGCGGACGTCTGGCCGGAGATAGTTCAGCCACCGTAGTCTGCAACTTTTCCCGGTCCTTTTGAGTCCTGTTTCATAGTGTAAGAGATTGTTTTAAGACATCATCTTGTAAAGAGATTGTTTTTAAGACATCATATTGTACACGTATATTGTATGATGATTTCATACGCAAGAAACTTTATCATAAAAATTTATACTCTTGAATTTACATGGACCGTTGCTATAAGGCATATTGTCTAAAAGGGTCGTTTTCTCTTGCAAACTTTCTTCCATTGTGTTAGTGCTTCACCCATATAGATGTGTGATCATTTATTAGCATTAGTTATTTTTAATTTATTTCAACACGAATATGGTACTTTCTATACAAACCTAGTGTGTTAAATTATTAAATCCATATTCGAAAAGTGATTGATTCGAATGAAACTATACTTTTAGCAATTCCGAAAGAAGAAACAATAATGAGAGAAAGAAACTTGAAAGTTTTAAAATTGTTGCCAAGAATCCATTTCTTTGAAATTACAAAGGAAGCTAAGTCGATCAAAAATCGAAACATGGCAAGAAATTGGTAACAATATATAAGTTAATTAACGTATATGTATCATACCGGCACAACGAGCTAGAGAGTTCCATCGGCCTTCACCATGAGCAGAAATATAATTGATGAGATTAAAATCTTCATCAAGAGTCCATGGACCTCTTCTTAGGTCCATTTCTTCTTCTTCTAAATCCTCCAAGTTCTTGTTGATCATTAAGCTTCTTGCTTTATCATCCATTGATGAGGGAGACCCACTTTTATTCCTTCTATGGTTAGTGAGAGAGGCTCACTTATTTTAAGAGTTGTGTAGAGAGAGAATGGATGTTGTTTGTATCCACATGTAATCATTTTTATAGGTGACAAAAATGTTTACTTTTAAAAATTAATTTGTTTGCAACATGTGGGAAGCAGGCAATAGAAGGCCGCAATTTGTGAAGTGCTTTTTTTTTTCAAGTGATATTTAATACTGATAGAGAGAAACTCATACTAATATATTACGATTTTTAAACATTTACATTGATTAGTCTGTCTGTTTCAAATACAACGTATTGATTTGCCTAAGCATTACATGAGAAAATTTCCCAAATCTGTGATACACCAGATCCCCTTTCTCTTTCTATACGCGACCCACTAGCATATCTCTACGCGACCCTTTCACAACTGTCTTCTACTCGCTTCAGCCGCTGTTCGGCCGTTGGCCCGCGCCGTGCGTATATATAACTATTGTTTCTCTTCTTTTAGAGCGGCTTGGTTTTCCTTTAGTCGATTATATCCCCTTTTGGTCCGACGGTCCTTTCCCATCCTCCACCTCCGATTTTCTTATTCGCACCCTCACTCTATCGCCAGCTAGAGACTGTGTCGTACCTCCTCCACGAGTCCCCACTATTATTTAGCTTCGAGTGTTTGTGTACGTGTCTATCTGCTCCATGCTTTCAGAGAGCCGATGCTAGGAATTAGGTTTGGTGGCAAGATCCTTGCTCGTGACTAGCAGAGAACAGAAACAGAGATGTTGAGGCGCAGAGTTAGGCTCTTCTCCACAGGCCCGGCCCGTGGCATAAGCGGGCTAAGCCAAGGCTTAGGACCACATTTTTTTGAGAAAAAATTTGGGCCACATATTTCTTAGAGATATAGGTTTTTAGGCCACATATTTTTCAGAGATATAGGTCTTTGGACCACATAGAATATAATTTTTTTTTCAATGATAGACCACTTTATTCTTTCGATTAGGACCACTATTTTTGTTGGACCGGTCCCTCCATAACCTCGTTCACTGGCGGCCTAAAGATTAGGTGGTGTTCGATTCACGGCGCCTCCAGCTTTTGATTATCGCATGCATGCGGAACACGTGTTGAACCATGTGTCTCGTGCGCATTCATCATCTCCCTAAACTTCTTAATTGGACTCATGGACCTTCCAGTGGGGTTCTTATTGTTTTGAACCATGGGATATAGCTTAAGTCTTTTTTTGTAAATTTGTTTGTTTTTCTATATTCTTTTGTAGTCAAAAACGTCAGTTTTATTGTGTTAGAACATAGCAAGCAATCTTATTGGGGTTGTTTCCCGTTTTCTATACCTGATATGGCTATTAGCCAAATCATTAGGACAAGGGCTCTACCACATCTAGATAATAGTCTAGATGACATTATCCTTATAAGGGATTCATATCTCTCTTTCATTGGAGTTTTAGTTTACTTTTTTAGATTTAGATTTAGTCTTAAGTTACTTACCCAACATGGATCGGATATTCGTTTGGGTGGGATTTATTGTAACTCTTGTAGGTTTGTTTGATATGTTTTAATATAGAAAAATTTTGTATTATGGACACTTTTATGTTTGCTAATTTGGAAAATATGTGTTATTTAATTTCATGTGTTTAGGTGCTTTCTTCTAATGCAATTTACTATCATATCCCTCCATTTAATTATAAAAAAATCATTTACTTATTATAAAATTTAATATGAAAATTATAATATCGAATTATATATTTTTAAAAATTATAACACAATAATTAAGTAAAAAAAGTTACCTTTTACTTCAACCAAGATAAAATAGATGTCAACTTTTCATCTTCTCTTCTCATTTCTCATATATGTTGGAGACGAGTCTTTTCTTTCACCATCTAGACGTAACTGCTTTGATTTCTTGTTGAAATTGTAAGCATAATTCAATCGATTTTTGACATGGTGTGGGTTTTGAGTTCCGAGTTTCTCGATTTTTCGTGTGTTTCTGGGTTTAGTTACTTAGTTTCTTCATCTTATGTCTACTTCTTCTTATATTTTTTTAAATAATTTAAGAAAATTTTGAGTTACCAATCGCGATTTTAGAGATTTCTGGTTTGGTTCCATAATTTCTTCAATTTCTGTTTACTTCTTCTTCTATTTTTGTTAGAAATTCAGAGAGTTCAGATTTTTTGGGTTTGTTATAGTAAATGGGTTTCAGGGTTTGGCTACATTTAGTATGTGATTTGATTTTCATATGTGGAGTTTGTAGTTCAACCCTTACTCACTCTTATTTTTGCAGGATTTGTATGGATTAATTTCTGTTTCATAATTCTTGAGACTTTTCTAGATTAGTTTCATTCACATATACTATTTACTTGCAAAGTTGGTCTTCATGTGAATAGTCTTTGATCACTCACGACTAGAACTTCATAATACATATTATCAGTTTTGGTGCCTCTGGTTTCTTCATGTTGATCAACATCACACATAGACATCTTCACCATTCAGAGGCATGACAAAAGGAGCTGCTTCACGTTAATCAATATTGTTCAAAATTTAATTTGTTTCATTCACATGAACCACTGTTGTGCACATATCATATTCACATGAACATATTTTATGCAAATATGAACATTTAGGTAATATCACGTATGTGTAAGAATCATGAAGTGTAATATTATGTTTCCTTATATAGGTAACAGTCAAATGTAATGTCTTTATTACAAAATTTCATGTCAAAAGGCAATTATTAAATATGAGAAATTATTACAAAATTCTCATATCAAAATAACAATTAACAATTTCCATAATCAATTAATCACAATTTTTTGAAAAAAAAAATAAAAATAGCATTAAAAGAATTAATCACAATATATGAAGAGAGTTTTGGTTTTTGTGAATCAGTTTTATTCTCATTTGCAACATACCATTCATATGAAAGATTTGTGTGCACATATTTGCTTCACGTGAATAAAATTCATTCACATATATACCTTTGCAACAAAATTTGAATGAACGTGTTTAACAATCTGTTAAAATCTGGTCAAATCTTCAAATATTGAATCATAATTACATAATATGCTAAGGTTGATATAATGTTCTTTTACATGGTTAATATTAAATTATTTATGTTTTATTATAAAATTTTACCATTTTAAAACAAAAGCCAATTATGGTATGTTTCCATATTCATTTTTTCCCGGAATATTAAAAAACTTATCACCTCTAAAATAAAATTTCACCACAAATATATGAAATTGATTAAAAATGAAGGGTATTTTCGGTAGATTTTTACTACTTACCAAAAAAACCACCTAATTAACAAATAATCTTTTCTAACCAACCACATTTCCAAATTTTGTTCAAAAAACTACATAATTTACAAAAATATTCTTTCATATAATGCACTTGACAAAAAGAAAAAAGAATTACATGAGAAACATCTTTTATTTGAGTAATTGTCTACAAGTCAGAAAATTGCTTTTGTATTTTCTTGGAATAACTCAATAGTAAGATGGTGTCTTGATGATTTTTTCTTTTTCTTTTGTGTTGGCAAACTTCTTGATGCTTCTTTTAATATATTTTCGCTAAAATATCGATAAACCAAGTTTAAATTCGGAAACATATAGATAGCGTTTAGTTTTTTTTAATGACAAAACAAATAAAAAAAATAAACAGCGATACTACTTGAGAAGATAAAATTCACAAGGAGCAAGTGACCTAGTGGTGTGTCGCCTCTTCTACCTAGTTACCAGACCATGGATCGAACATGGACACTCGCATAGCAAGTGCATTTTCTCCTACTAATGGAGTTTGGGTTATTGGACCGGCCCGTTGTGGTCTAGAGATGAAAGTGACAAAAAAAAAACTGAAGAAGATAAAATTACAAGCCTTAGTCCATTGGAAATTTATTTTTTGATAAGGTTATTAATATATCATAAATATGAAAGAGTTTGTAGTGCTGTGATTTTCTTTTATTTTGAACTGAATCTTTTTTTAGTCTGCTAGTTTGCTGATTAGTTGTGTGCCAGCTTATACTCTGAACTTACTTTTCTCTTGAAAAGTGGTTTGTGATTTGGTTCAAATTAGTTGCTTTGTTGGTTTCATTTCGTGTCTACTTATAGATTGTTGTAGATCGATTGAGAAGGAATGCTTGAGAATCAAATTTAGTTAAAGTAACGACTGGACAAGGCAAGAGATCGTCTAAAGTCTTGATTGGTTAAAAAAATGGAAAGAAGCCTTGAATAGGAAATTTTTTTGTAATCGAGTTTGATTTTGTGTATCTTTCCCTACGAGTTGTGCATGGTATCTTTTTAGGGATTGTATAATACGGGCTAAGAAGTGAGAAGAAGGATCATGACTCTTAGCAGCCTTTGGGATTGATATTCTTGAAGAAATTATTCAAGGTGAGTGTTCTTGCTTCTTAAGGGTGAATGAGAGAACAAGGGTGAGTGAAATCTTGTGAGATCAATTCTAGAAAAGAGAGTGTGGGAATTTCATAGACAATTGTGTAATTGCTTGTAAAGATTTCAAGAGTTATTAAAAAAAGTTTTTCTTGTGATAATCAGTTGTGTTTTAGTTCTTCAGACTTTCAATCTCGGACGCACACTTTTCTTGCTTGTCCTTATCAAACATTATCCATGCCTTCTTTCTAGACTCATAGCCAAGGAATACGCAACAAATACTTCTTTCTTGAAAAGTGTCTTTATCTTGGACAACACATCGAGTGAAGCATAAAGAACCCAACACTTTTCATTGACTATATAATATGCTATTGTATTGTATATAGATTCAAATAATTTTGTTCCATTGAGCAGAACATAAAGAGTTCGATTGATGAGATATGCCGTAGTTGATATCATTTCTCCATGAAATTAACCTAACGCCTTTTGCATGAAATAGGAGAGTTTGTGCAATATTTAAAATGTGTCGATGTTTGCGTTTCTTCTTCTATATTGTTATGGCGTAGCTACGCATGATGTTTGACGATGAATTCTAAGCTCTTGAAAATAAAATCAAATACATATGAATTCTATTCTATTATCGCTTCTAATCGTTTAGATAAGTAGATTAAATTTCTTTCATGATTCTACAAGAAAACACGAGTTTTGTGAAAGACAAATCTGTCACAAGCCCGTCAGAAACGAGTGTTTTTGACAGTTAACTGACGGATTTGGTCTGTCAGTTCTGGAGCGTTAGTAATGAAATCCGTCAGTAATTCCGTCATTATTACTGACGGAATTAATGACGATATATGACGGACAAAATCCATCAGTAAGTTCGTCGTCAGTAAGCCGTCAATATGTTTCCGTTAGTAATTCCGTCACTAATTACTGACAGAATTACTGATCGATGTATATTGACGGAATGTATCCGTCAGTTATGTGTGTCACTAATTAGTGACGGAATTACTGACGGATTAGGAAAAAAATATATACATTTAATAATTTATTAATAATTAATTTATAATAAATATTTAAATGAAATTCTAAATATTCATGAAAATAAAAATAAAATTCTAAATATTCATAAAAATGAATTAAAATTCTAAATATTCATATAATCCTAAAATAGTTATAAAACTACAACGAGAAAAGAATCTATTGTCTGAAACGTTACTTCATCTGGGCCATGAAGGCGTCCATCTGGGCCATGAAGGCGTCCATCTGAGCTTACAGGTGAGCTTGCATATGAGCTTGCATATGTTGTTGCTGAGCCATCATCTTAGCATCTCGCTCGATTTGCACAGCCTGCATGTCGTCGATCTTCTTCTGCATGTCCGCCAACGCTCTGTCCTTCCTCCTTATCTCTTCATCTCTAATAGGATCCCTCGCTGTTCGGGATCTAGGAAAGCAGTAGCTGGCCATGTTCCCGAACCCGAACATGCACCCTTTGTCTTTCTTCGTAGCCTAAAAAACAAAATACAAAGTAAGTATAAATAATATGCAAAATAGTATAGAATTAAATTTAAATATTAATTAACTGAGTCATTATCTCATACTGCATCTCCAACGGTATGTCGCCATCATCCGGTGTTTGCTGAGAAGCTCGGATCTCTTTGAAACATTTTTTAGACGCCTCGATTAACTCACGCGCAAGCGGATCCTGAATTTGTCTGGTCTTCTTGTTCGTTTGGAGATCTTCTATAAGCTCAGTGGGCGTCGACCGCTGACCATTCTGACGACACTGTTTAAAAATTAAAAGTTTAATTAGATATAGTTTTGATTGAAATATAAAATTTACTATATTAAAGGTTAAGTCATACCATCTCAGTATCCCGGGTGACCGAACTCTTGGCGCCCGAGTTTGTAGTTGACATCCCTTACCATCACGTTCGCTGCACCGATTCTTCTTGTTCTTCTGTGATAAAGATTTAGTCTCCTCTTTAGCCCAGTAATCTACGAAGTCCCTTAAGAGCATGTCGGGCATTTCGTTGTGCTCCTTTCCTTCCGTCAACCACATAACCTTCCACGCGTATAAGTGGTTGGTGTAAATCCTGCCCGCTTTTTTTTTTGAACTCCTTTCGCACTATAGCAATAATAGCAGGGTTCGAGTCGAATTCTTTCTATATGATTAAAAAATTTAATGTTAGTAAGTATATAGTGAATTTAAGATTATTAAATTCGATTATATAAGAATGTAATCTATAAATTTCTTACCGCGAAATAGTAAAACCAAAACTCCTTATCATCGTCCGGCATGTCTTCCAACCTCGGTCACGCTTAATTCAGAAGATTGTGCATCATGAATGATGCACTTCATGATACCGTTATCCAACTGAGGAAACCACGTCGCCCGGACGTCTGCATATGGATCCAAAACCGTTAACCACTCACGTCTAGGTTGGACTAAAAGCTCTTCTAACGTCAAACGATGAGGCAATGGTGCCACAGGAGGAGGCTGAGAGTCAGGCCCCCGAGTACCAGGAGGTGCTTGAGTGTCAGGCACCCGAGTACCAGTAGGTGCCTGAGAATCAGGCACCCGAATACTAGGAGGAGTAAATGGAGGCGGAGATGCCGAAGAGGACGCTACAATATGGCCCTGTAATCTAAAATGATCGTAATCACTGAGATTACGGTTATGTTTAATTAACATTAGTATCAAAATTAAATATTTTTCAAACTTTTTTAATGTTACATTTGTATAATTAAAATTTTATAATTCGAAAATTACATAATTTTTAAACTATATAATTTATTCTTATACTTTAATATAAACACTTAAAATATATAAAAAATTACAAATTTAATTTTAATCTTATACTTTAATCTAAAAATTTATAAAAAA
>OVAV01001479.1:0-13175 GCA_900406375.1 Iberis amara
ACTTTCCCTTCTTATTCTCGGTGTGGTTACTCACAACCAACTGAGCCTGACTCTTAGCCCGAGCAAATTTCTTTTCCTCCTCGAGATATGCCTCTATCTTCACAGCCCTTTCTACCAGTTTAGACACCGAGCTAAAGGTGTGAACTAAGCAATGAATACGCAGTTCCATCTTAAGCCCGCGAATGAACCTACGTATTTGAGTCTCCTCATCTTCCAGCTCTCTTCCCACATATCGCCTAAGGCGATTGAACTCTTCTTCATATGCTCGGATAGTCTTGCTGCCTTGCACCAAGTCCAAAAAAGCTCCCTCAATTCTATCCCAAGCTTCTGCCGAGAAGTACTTGCGGTTGAATTTCGTAATAATGTCTGCAAAAATGATTTTTTAGCACTCATGTGCTTCTCCACGGCCAACCATCAGTTGTGTGCATCCTCTTCCAGGAAGTAGACCGCAATGTCTTTCCAATAGTCAATAGGACATCGAGTAGAACTGAAGTTCCTTATCAGCCTGCTCTTCCATTCATCCACTTCAATTGGATCTGCACTGCCCTGGAAGTGTTTAGTTCTCAGCCTTGAAACGTGTTCTAACACGCTCAAGTAATTTACCTTTTCAGCCCTTTTCTTTGAAGACTTAGGAGCGGCTATTTGCACCACTCCATTCTGATCCGCATTCTGAACTACACATATTGGGATTACAACAGGAATTCCTCTTGTTTATCCAACAAGTTTCGCAACCTGCTATGCCATCTAGCCCAATTTCTCCAACCTTGTCGCCATTGCTTGCAAAGCTTCCCAAATCACTTGCGGTGATGGAGCATATGGGCCATTCACTTCCGTCGCATCTTTCAAGTTCGGCCATGCCATAGTTGAAGTCTCAGCCATTTCCTCGTGACCAGTCACGACACATTTCGGTTCGATCTCACGATTACCCACTATATGGGTTCCCACTAACAGATTTCCAGTCTCAGGACTGACCGAAACCGTTTTTCCCAAGCCTGCCGTAGCTTGACTTGGATCCACAATCTTATCTTTCTTGTTTTTCCCTGTCTTACTCTTACCCTGCAGGAAAACAAAGTTTGATTAGATCGAACTTTACTTTTCCTATCCTGGAAGAAAAACGACACAGATCTGCGACACGTCCAGCCGACCGGGTGGTGTACCCCATAACCCAACACTTAACTTGTCTTAAGATGAAGCATGCTCTGATACCAACTTGAAATACCCCATCCATAACACTAAGTCCGCAGACGGTTGTTCCACGCCCAAATCACTAAGTGATTCAAGCCATTCAGTCTGTTTTAATGCCTTAGCCATTTTTAAGTCATTTTCATGTGAGGTTCGATAATTTGTTAAGCTTTAGGTAATTTTAGATGCAATGAAAACAAAGAGTGATCTTTTTATTAATATAAACAAGATTCGATACAACTTGTTCAGTTCGCTATAGACTATTACAAGTTAAAATACATATCGATCCTATCAACTATCCCAACTGTGTACACCGGTCTTCCTTCCAGCCTTTAGTCTCGCGCTAAGCTACATCCTTCCCGAAATCCCCTTTAGTCCCTGAAACATAAAGAGGCATAAGTAATCTAAATAATTACTTAGTGAGGCAATTTAGATTGCCTTAATAGTTTAAGTTAAGCTATAATTTAATTCGGTTCGTTAAGCCATTTATAAATTTCCGGATGTCCAAACAGTCTATTGATCCAAACCAAGGGTCTTGGTCGGACTGAGTAAGTTTTAGCAGAATCACTCGTCCCCGGACAGTCTGAAAGGCGCATGACCAGCCGCACGGACCATCACTTACGAACTTAGCCATTTGAAGTGATTGGAACGCCGGAATGGCTTCAAGATGGCGCCTTGGCCGAAGCTATGGTCCGTTTGCACTCACCTTTGTCTTATGCGGGAACTTCTGCACTGAACCATCCATTTTTTTCCCACTTCGGCTTGACTGGATGCTTAATCCTCCTTGCCTAGATCTATTCCCTTACTCTTTCTCTTTGATCGTCCAAATGTCTGAGTCGATGTTTCAGAGATTTCAGTGTGTTTCTGTGCATATCTGTATGCGCAAAAATGAGCCCCAGGCGCTCTATTTATACAGTTTGGTCCGTAACCGCCAATCCAATTCTCACCTTTGCGAACAGGCACAAGTTTTCAAAACGGGTGCGAGTTGGCTATAACTGCACAATCGCCTAGCTCGGTCCCAAATACCTAGCTAGTTTTCAGTTCACTTAGCTGTGTTCAGCTGGCATAACTGACTTGAGCTGAACTAAACTGCGATCCAGCTGGCTCAGCTGCCTTAGCTCGATCCTTTAGCTTCCCCAAGCTGGATCCGAATTCTTGAGCTGACCACCGAACCCTTGCCTTAGTCACTCAGTCTTCCTCTTAGTCATTCGAACATCCCATGTTCTTGACTAAGTCACACAATCAGATTCCCCTCACTTGATCATGATCCAACCTTGATCTGATCTTCTATCTTCCCTTAATTGATCCCTAATCCGCCCTTGATGCTTGCCCCTAGTATCTTTAATCAAGTTTCCTGTCCATGATCGGGTGAGTATATGAACCTTGCCTCCAACCAGACCTAGTCTTTCAGTCCGGCCGGCCACCCAACTATACCCACCCCCTATATAGCCATTATAACAATTTTCAGATTTCCACCTAGATTGTGTATGCTTGAGGAGTCACTGGGCTATTTATAATTAAATAAATAAATTTAATTATAAACAACCCAATTGAAAATTCTAACTTATTCTTTTAACCTCTTAGCTTTGAACTCAGATGGTCTTTAATTAATCTGATCCATTGGACCGTAACTTTCCAAAGGACTTAATCCTTCCTTAGCATTTTCCCTTAATCTTGATTTTTAATTTGTTAAGGCTCGAACCACCAAACTTAGGAAAGTTCAGGGATGTTACACATGCAGGCTGTCCTTAAAAGAGCCCCCTTTAATTTCAAACGGTGGATGTTTATCCTCCAAAGGTGGCAACCAGTGGTCTCAGACACCTTTCCTGCCTTAATTTCTTTTTGGGTCAAAATCCATGGAATCACCCTCCATTTTTGGACATACGGGACCATCTGAACCGTAAGCATGGACCTCGGTCAATTAGAGGGAAGAGAAGTAGAACAGGGCCGTGTTAGGATTCTAGTAAATAGATTTCAACCTCTTGTAATGTCCATGCCTATTAGGCTGCCAACATATCAAGTAACAATCGTCACCCTAGAATACAAAAGTTGTAGAAGCATTGTTTCCATTGTAGAATGCTTACCCATGAGGAAGAGGACTGCCCTGAGCTGGGGAAATACTATTTTCATCGTCCTAACCACATTGGTATCAGCCAAAGACGTACCTTTACAAGAATTAAGGAGGATAAATGGAGACAAGAAGCTCGTAGAACTAGAAGAAGTGGTCATCCCTATGCTCGACCGGCTCTCCAACCCTCTCGAAACAATTATTATCGGGGTCGTGATTCTGAGGAAACCCGTAATACTGGACGAGTCTCTAGAGACTCTAGAGCTCGTGAGTTCAGTTTGCATAGCTCCCCTTGGTTATTATCAGGACACTCAGAGCACAAAGGACCTTCTCGTCGAGACCTTCAAGACTCCTCTCTACATAATGAGTTCTCAAGTCGTAGCCAGAATCATCCTGACCATGAGACAACTATTAGACGCTTTCCCCTGGGAAGAACTCTCAATAAGCAAACCCCATCTCAAGGACTAACCATGTGTCCGATTAATCGGTATCGAATTTCCCCAACTATAGGGATCAATGCGACTAGAAACAACTCTCCAAGGACCTCCCAAGTCCGACAATCCTTCTCCAGCCTAACTAAATCTTGAAGGCGTGCTCTTGGACGCATTTCCCCCGTCATTGCTCCAACTGATGGAATTCTACAGGAACATTCTTTGCATTCAGACCCTCTACTTGACGTGGAAGTGCAGTCCCTAGAGTCAAGTCCTCACTTTCCCATACCATATAATATGGATTCGGCTTCACGATTTAGAGCTTATGTCTCACCATATATTGTACCAACTGCAGAACTACCAACCCATGTGGTACCCCCTCCCTCTGTTTAATGTTCTAAATCGACTGGGGGTCGAACATATGAGATTACAATGACTATCCCTACTGATTCTCTTGGTTCAAGCCACACTCCAACTAAACGTAAACTACAAAATGTAGGAGGTAGGCCGAAGCCCAAAGTCACCTATAACCCTATACAAGCAACAAACTCTAAGAAAATGAATGTAACTAGGGGAAGGAACTCGCCAATCAAGAAAGCTGCTGGAACAAATCCTGGTGATTCGAATTACTCTCAAGAACAGCCAATCCCACAGCGGATTCTGATTCCCCTCATAAAGCAGTAAGAAAGGGGATTTTCGGAATCCACCACCCCCTCTTCCTAAGCCATTACTAGTTGGAACTGTCAAGGGCTCAGGAACACCCTGGCAGTTCACAGATTGAGGGAAATCCGACTTGGTTTTTCCCAGATATTTTGTTCTTGGCGGAGACTAAAAATACGGATGATGTAGTAGCTCAAACTCTAGATTGTATGGGTTATGCTTACAAGTTCTCGGTTCCTCCTGTGGGTTTAACTGGAGGCTTAGTCTTTGGAAACAGGAATTGACTCGGGAAGTATCATCATTTTCTTCAAACTACATAAAATCCAAAGTTACGTTTAAGAACAAGAATTTCTTCTTTACCACGGTATATGGCCCCCTTCAGTGGAGAATAGAAAAGCACTGTGGGATACACTATCTAATATATTGTAAAGTGCAGAGGAAGCTTGTATTTTAACAGGCGATTTCAACGAACTTGCAGAAAACTCGGAGAAAAGAGGTGGTCCTTCTCGCCACGTTAACTCCTTTATTGATTTCCGTAGCTTCATCTCGTCTAATGGTCTTCATGATGTTAAATTTACTAGGAACCCCATGTCTTCGAGAGGTATGCGCCATTCATATTTTGTCCACGAAAGATTGGACCGAACCCTCGCAAATACCACATGGATGGAACTGTTTCCAGCATGTAGAGCGGAGTACTTAAGGTTTAAGGGGTTGGATCATAGACCCTTATTCACGTGTGTTCACGTGAAAAGAAAACCACGACGATGCTGTTTCAGATTTGACAATCGTCTTTGTGTGAGAAACTGGATCTTAAAGAGCTCATTGAATGCACTTGGGTGGAAGCTAGATCACAATCTGTCATGTCTAAAATAACTTATGTCGTTCGGCAATTATAAAATGGTCCAAACAAGACAAGTGTCGGATGGATGAAGAAACCCATGATAAAATGGTCCAAGTACCTAGAACTAGCCCTCTCAGAAGCCCCTTCAGACCCGGATCTCATTCGAATGCTCACGGCAAAGCTAGAAATGAAGTACATCAAGGAAAAACGGTATTAGAAACAACAAAATTGCATATCATGGCTACAAAGGGGAGATCGNCCAGACCCGGATCTCATTCGAATGCTCACGGCAAAGCTAGAAATGAAGTACATCAAGGAAAAACGGTATTGGAAACAACAAAATTGCATATCATGGCTACAAAGGGGAGATCGAAACTTTCGATACTTTCATGCTGTCACGCGTGTTAGACGCTTTCAAAATCGTCTCTCCCTATTGGAAAATGAAGAGGGAGTCCATTTTTATGAGGATTCTCAAATTACTCAGGTGGTAATGGACTATTATGATGATATATTTATATCTTCCCCTTGTGATGATTTTACTTGTGTGAATGAGCCTTAACTCTCATTGTCTTAGTGGAAACCAACAGAAGGCTTATAGCTATTCCAGATGTCTTGAAGATTAAGAACGCCACATTCTCTTTGGATCCAAACGAAACACCGGGACCCGATGGTTTTACCGCGGGTTTTTTCCAAACTTTTTGGACTATTGTAGGAACTGGTGTGGTTAATGATAAAAGAATGTTTTTTTTTTGTTTCGAGCTCATTTCCTAAACGGCTAAACGAAACGTAGCCAATCCTCGTTAAATCACGGAGTATCGCCCTATAGTGCAACACCTACTACAAAATTGTAGCTAAGATTCTTACCAAGCGCCTTCAACCACTTCTCTTGAATCTTATTTCAGAGAACCAGTCTACTTTCGTTCCTGATATATTAATTGCGGATAACGTATTGATCACCCATGAGATCCTTCACTTTCTCCTCATCTCAATGGCTACCAAACTCAGCACTCTGGCTATCAAAATGGAAATGAGTAAAGCTTGTTACCATATCGGATGGGAATTCCTTAAACAAGTTCTATGTCGTCTTGGATTCCACTAGGTGTGGATAAATACTGGAATGTGTCAAACAGTCTCCTATTCATTTCTAATTAATGAAGGTACTCAAGGATGAGTTATCCCATTGAGAGGCCTTCGCCAATGACACCCTCTCTCCCCATATCTGTTTATTCTATGCGCGGAAGTACTTTCCTGTCTTTACAAAAATTCCTAACTCTCGAGTACTCTACCCGACATTTGGGTCTCCAAAAATGGTCCAAGGATCAACCGCCTATTATTTGCAAATGAAACTATGTTCTTCTGTAAAACATACACCAAAATTTGCGAGCATCTCTCCAAGATCATCACCTGCTATTCTCATGCCTCCGACCAATCCATTAACCTAACTAAATTCTCGATTAAATTCTGAGCGAGAACACCGGAGCAAGCAAAGATCCGAGTACAACGTAAGTTATGGATTTTTAAGGTGGATGGCAATGGAAAGTATTTATGTATGCTGGAGAACTTTGGTTTAAGAAAAAGGGACATCTTCAGCTTCATCATAGAGCATGTTAAACAAAGAGCCCATAGTTGGAAATTACGGTTCCTCTCTCATGCCGGGAAACAAGTTATGCTTAAGAGTGTTCTAGCAGCTATGCCGACCTACACTATGACGTGCTTCAAATTGCCCATAAACCTTTGCAAAAAGATTCAAACCGTATTCACCAGATTTTGGTGGGTTAGTAATCCAGAGGCAAGGAAGATGAGTTAGGTTGCATGGTCTAAACTCACATCCCCTATGAATTCTGGAGGGCTAGGCTTTAGAGATGTCATTCGATTTAATAACACCCTGCTAGTTAAGATTATTTGGTGTCTTATCTCCTCATCAACTAGTATCATAGCTCGCATACTTAAAGCAAAATATTATGAAACTGCGCCTTTATGGATGCCCGACCTTCTTCCCGGCCATCTCATGGGTGACACAATATACTGGCTGGCAGGAAGGTGCTCCGTCAGGGACTCGGTTAGTTAGTTGGTGACAGGTTGAGTATTTAGGTGTGGCAAGACCCGTGGCTATCACCCTTCAAACCCGAAAGACCTATTTGTCCAATGCAGGCATCTCATGTTAACCTTCGAGTCCACGATCTCCTGGATGTGGAAAAAAAGTGTTGGAAAGGGAATGTTTTAGTTCAGTGCATTCTGGATATTAAGGTGAATATCAGCAAGCTTAACCCGAGATCACGAAGATGATGCGATAAATTAGCCTGGCTACCGGTCAAATCCGACATTTATCCCACACGTTCTGGTTACGCCTTGTCATTGATAACGACTCTGCCTAAGACTCAAATACACTTCAATTGGCAATCCAATGTTTGGCGGCTTAAGACCCTCCCGAAAATGAAGAGCTTTCTTTGGAGAGCGGCACGACAAGCATTACCAGTCAAAACCCAACTCGCGTGGAGAGGTATCACCATGGACCCGAATTGCCTCTGTTGTGGTCTTCCATAAACAGTGGCCCATGCTCTGTTCCAGTGCGATTATGTGAGGCATCTGGTACACATCACCCCTCTCTTCAACCCCGTTGAATCCTGGGCTGCATCGTCTCGAAGCAATAGGCCGACTCCATGAACTTCCTATTCTTCCACCCATACATCTTCTTACTGCCACTCTCCTAGTTGGATATGTTGGAATATTTGGGTCTCAAGGAATACTCTTGTCTTTGAGAATATAACTTACTCCGTAATGGAGACTGTGACGAGATCCATCCTACACGCTCGAGACTAGGAATCTGCTCAACCCTCCCCAACCTTACATTATGCTATATCCCAATCCCTGAGATTTTCGCTACCCCTTGTGGTGTTAATATCTGTTTTGTGGATGCAACATGGAGAGAATCGGAGCTCAAAGGCGATTTTGGTTGGCACTATCAATCCTCAAATAAGACCCCGATAAGCTCATGGTCAAGGATGGAATCTCACGTAACTTCGGCACTGGTAGCTGAAGCAAATGCGCTCAATTACGCTCTAAATAATATTCTTTCCGTAAACTACAAGAAACTCTTGGTGTAACTTTACGCCCTAAGTGACATTGTTGTAACTTTTGTTATTTAATTAAGATGGGTTTGACCACAAAAAAATACACATGGCTAGTAGTACAAATCCCATAAGAAAAGTTGTAAGTTTGATTTCGTTAGATACTTCGTCTTCGTCTGATTAGCGAGTCAAAGTAATACGGATTTCAGATAAAAGTATGTAGTTGCTAAAAATTGGAGAGGTGTGCATGTGTGTAATTTGTGTTTGGAATTCAGTTTTGGAGTAACTGATTTTCTCTAAACGAACACTACAAAATAGTGTAAAATATGTGAAATTCCAAGTTAAATTAAAATAAAAATAAAGGGTCATGAATTCCCCCTCCCCCTCTACTATAGCTATTCATCGCTTTTCCATCCGAACTTTTGACCTCTTTAATTTATCTTAGTAAAATATTTTCTCTTCAATATTGCCGCATAGACCATAAAACTTCATTAATTTTCTACAATGAGCAATAACCCGTGTTTATCCTAATTAACCATAAATTTGTGTTTCCTTTAATTGCGTTTGTGATTAACCCGAGTTTTCGTCAAACCCGATTTTGTATTCCTGACCCGAATTTTTTTTCAAAAGCTCAAATTTAATAATCACCCCATCTCGAAACCTCTAGTTCAATTAGAGTGTCTCGAGTTAACAAAAAAAATCCTAAATTGATTCGGGGAAAACATGTAATTAGGGGTTATAAGTGTGATGAAATTTGGACTTTTGACACAAATTCGGAACAAGAATACAAAATCGGGTCAAAAATCGGGTCAGAAATCGGGTTTAAGGAAAACTCAGTTTAATCACAAACGCAGTTAAAGAAAATGCAAATTTCTGGTTAATTAGGGTAAACACAGTTAATGTTCATTGTAAGAAAATTAATGAATTTTTATAGTTTGTGGGGCATATGGAAGGCAATTTTTTTTAATGTAAATTAGAGTGGTCAAAAGTTTGGGTGGAAAAACGAAGAATAACTACAGTAGAGGGGGGAAAATTCGTCGTGGTCAAAAGATGTTTAAAAGTTTGTGAAACTTATAATTTTAAATAAAAAATAAAGTAAGAAAGAGTAAGTAGTCTAAGTGGTTGTCACTTCTGTTGCTTTTTAATCAAATCAAGGATCGAACCTGACCACTTTCTATGCGAGTGTAAATTCTTCCTATAATAGAGATTTAGAGGGTGTTATTGGTTATGGTATTTTAATGGATTTAAAAATCCAAGAGAGTTTAAAAATTTATGGATTTTGAAATCATTGGATTTTAGAATACCATGATTTATGTTTGGATTTAGTCATTTGTATTTTTAAATTTGAAATCCTTTAAAATCTATTAATTACAAAGCGGAATTTGAAATCCAATATCAAATCATTAGACGTATAACACTAGATTTTAACTAGTATTTATAAATCATTAAACGAATAACACATGGTTTCAAAAAGAATTTTAGATTGATTAATCCAATAGCACCTAATTTCACTTGGATTTCCAAATCAATTATAATCCTATAACCAATAACACCCACTTAAACTATTGGATCGGTCCATTGTGGTTTAGAGATTAAAGTGATAAAAAGTTAAAGTGAACAAAATATCTCACATGAAGTGTAGAAAATAGTGAGAAGACATTTAAACAAAATTACAAATTTATTTTGCATAACTTTTAGATTAATTAAAGTCCAAAAGAATATTTAAATGATTCTTAACAAAATTTCGAAATAGTTCAAAAAGAGTTTTGGAATACTTTTAATTTTTGAGAATATTAATTAAATTTTTCATGCGCATCAAAAATGAAAATTTCTTAAATTCTTTCCTCATCCGTCGAAAAAGAGTATTTCCTAAACATTATATTCTCCTTCCAATAATAAAGATTTCATCCCATTCATTCTATTTATTCATATATAATAAAATTTATTTTTCTTAATTTAGTCACGCAAAAATAAAAAAATTTAGAAGGTTTAGAACAATTTTGATTGGTTGATGTGTAATCACATAGATGGAAGCTCTCAATCGTTGATCTTTATACATCAATAGATAAAATCACATTTTAATGTTAAATTCTTTAATCTTAGTCGTTTCGTTGTTCTCTATTTCTTCTCTCAAAAATTCTAACTCACCTAATCTCGAGATTGCTAAGAATTCAACGATGTTTAGCAAAGAGTGAACCTCCATGCCAAAACACCGATCTAATTGGCTTTGTGACTCTCACCACTATAATCTATCGCCTTAGTCACCATTCTCATCGTGAATGAGGATAGAGAATTCACTTATGCATCCCTTGCGATTTTCCAATAACAATTTGTGGTTGTTTGGTAAAGTTCTCGTGTCTATTGGCTTGTGATTTGTACATATATGATAGTGGCTGGGGTTTTTTATTTGTTTTTTCGTTTGCAATATTTGTTGAGAAACGAAAAGATAGTTTATTCTGTAGAGCTAGTTTAACTATGTTCGATAATCAATTTGAGACCTCTTTCTTTTCTCAATTTTCAAACATGAGTTGTGATATGTGTATGGAGGATGTAAGAGGTGATCGAGTAACGAGAATGGAGTGTGGCCATTGCTTTTGTAATGAGTGTGAGTCTTTGTTGCTTAAAACTTGTGGTTTGTTTTTTATTGTAAATAAAAATTTGATTGTAACAAGGAGCAATTAACCTAGTGGTGTGCCGCCTTATTATCAGACCATAGATCGAACTAATCACTTGCATAGTGAGTGCATTTTCTCATATTTATGGAGTTTGAGTTACTAGGCCGACCCGTTGTGGTTTAGAGATTAACGTGACAAAAAAAAAAGATTTGATGGTTTTACCTCTTTATTCTTGTTTTGATTTTAGGTTGGACTGAGCATTTTACTGTGTAGATAAACGAAGGTGAAAGCAAAAAGAGTCGATGTATGACTCATAAATGTAATGCTATTTGTGATGAAGATGTTGTTAGGATTCTAGTTAGTAAAAAGTGTCTATATCTTGCTGAGAAGTTTGATTGTTTCTTTCTTGAGTCATATATCGAAGACAACAAAATGTTTAAGTGATGTCCAAGTACTCCACATTGTAGAAATGCAATAGGAGTTGTGGATGATAAGTTGTGCGAAATTGAATGTTCTTGTAGTATTCAATTGTGTGAAGTTGTTTTGTCATTATTTTTTTGTTATAATTATTATTGGAAAAATTATTAATTATATTTTATTTTTGTGAAAATAAAATTTGGATATTTTGTAATTTTAAATTTGAAATGGAAAATTTTAGGGAAAAAACCTTAAAAATACTTGAACTCTTTAACTTTTGTCCGTTTAATACACGAACTTGTTTCGTTGCCATATTAATTCTCATACTTTTATCCTTTGCCATTTTAAATCCCAAAAAATTTAAAAACGTAATTTTCTCTAAATTCCGTTAGTCAACTTAACAGTCCTGTTAGTCAACGTTATTGTGACAAAAAAAAGATTAAAAAAATCTTCTCCACCTCCTCCGACTACTTCTTCTTCTCCGTTTTGACTTTCTTCGTCGAAGTTGAATTCAGTTTGTATCTTCGACGGTTTCTCCGATTTGCTTTGTTTCTCCAGTCTCCGTCATATTTTTACAAATAGCATCAAGCTTAGCATCGACTGAAGAATGAAGTGGATTATAATCTCCGAATTCGCCACCGTTATGATTTAGGTTAGGAAAATTAAGCCGGAGAAAATCGCCGCCGTATCATAAGATAAAGCAGCTTCCTCCGCCGTATCAAAAGTTCCAAGCCAAAGACGAGTTCGATTTCTCACTAAATGAATCTCAACTACTCATTTGTAATCCAAGCGAAAGACAAGCTCAAAATCTCTCATTTTTTTCCCTTCACATAGAATAGATTTCAATTTGATTTTGAAAACAGGTTGATGTTGTTGTTGTATTATGTATTGTATCTTTCATGTCAATGTCAATTTGTATGTGATTCTTTTGTTTTTCAATTGGTTCTTCGGCGAAAGTTAAAAATACCTAAGAAATCAGACTATAGGAATTAAATATGCTACTCTTGGTTTAGCCTTAACCTCGATTCACTGCGATTCAATCATCTCTAACATAACTGATTTTTTGGAATAGAATAGAGAAGAAGAAGTAGGTGGCCGAGAAGAAAATTTTTTTTGTTTGTTTTTTTCGTTTGTTTTTTTTTGTCACATTAACGTTGACTAATAAGACTGTTTAAGTTGACTAACAGAATTTAGAGAAAATTATAATTTTAAATTGTTTGGGATTTAAAATGGCAACAGATCAAAGTATAAGAATTAATATGGCAACGAAACAAGTTCGTGTATTAAACGGACAAAATTCAAAGAGTTCGGGTATTTTTAAGGTTTTTTCCCAAAATTTTAAGATTGATATTTATAATAAATATACAGAAACTGACTTTCTCCCTCGGGTGTTGTTATCTCTCAGCTCTTTCTGCACCATTCACAGCTTCTCTCTCGGCTTCATTATTAAACAACCACACTTTAATAGATCTTAGAGTTATACTGAATGAAAAAGCTATGGTAATTTTACTGTCATTTCATGAGCAACATATAATTATAATAATTAGAAAGATGTCTGATCTCTGTCTATTTGAATTTAGTGAAGAGTCCACAAAACAAAGACGTACCTCATAGATCAGGAGTTCTTTCAACTTTCTTCTTGTTCAACCTATTGACAATTTCACTGATTCGCTTCTCCACTCTGATAGTCCGGACCTAGGAGAATAAAATAAAAAATCAATTAGATACCATACTTGAGCAGTTTCCATGTTTGCAGCACCAAATTTATGGTCATGATTCCTAAATTTCGGAACTTGTGACTGTGGTTTATCTTCTCGAGTTAGTAGACTGGACCGTTGGAGAATTTTTGTATTGTACTCGTAGTTTTTGGTGTTGATACAATCAAGAGCTTTG
>OVAV01001480.1:0-13174 GCA_900406375.1 Iberis amara
CTAGCTTTAACCGCGAGGTTAATCGAGCCGAGGGTCATTGTGGTATCTCCAGAGAATCCTACTAGCGAGATAGGATTTTCCGATATATCAGAGAGACTAATTTTCATCCTTTCGAGAGTATTCTTAGAGATTATATTTGTTGATCATCCGGTGTCGATTAATACCCTTGCGACATCGATATCGTGTATTGTTAATTCGATAATGAGGAGATTGTTACAAGGGTTGGCCCGAGCGGCCGTTTCTTTATCCTTGAAGGAGATAGTAGAATTGCTTGTTGAATAAAACACACCTTTTCGTGAATGATATGTGGTTTGACGTGAAAGAAATCTCTTGTCCCCTCCTTGTAGCGTAAAACTGTGGGAACCGAAATTCGCACTGTCGATTTCCGTTAGATACGAAAAATCAGAGAGTACTCTAACTTTCCAGAGATCCTAGATTTTTGTGAGTCAAACACGAATAAGATCAGAATACGAAAAAGTAAAAAGCCTACGAGATTTAAAAATACGAAAGAGGGAAAAAGAGATCTCTTATTCCGAATCGTATGAGCGTGTTACAATCAGATGATAATCTCGGCCACAAGAACTGTTGGCGAGTATCCTAGATCTAACAACCAGAGGCTGATAACCTAATTGAGTCGTAGCTAGCTAAGAATGGAAAAGTAATCTAAAAACCCTAAGTATTTTGGTGCGGAGAGAATTGAACGTGTCTTGAGCTCTTCCTCCTCTCATCTCTTATATAGACTCTATAGCCTGTCCGTTTTCCTTTTTCGTCGTCCGATTCTCCTGCGGAAATCTTCCTTTTCTGAATTCCTTCCATTTCTTTATGGCTTACGGAACAAGCTGTGACCGTCATCGTATTTGGGTTGAATTCCCACCTAGAATCATAAGTGAGCCGTTTATCGCGTTTTAAGCCTCGTCAGGCCGCTATGCGGTCGTGGCGATTTTGATTCATATCAGAGAATTGGTCTTTCGTGTGGTGATACGATATGGTCTTCGCGAGATGTTAGTCGTTACCGTTTACACGGTTATTTTAGAATTTATACGAAAAGAATAAGTTTTACGATTTTGGTCGCAGAATTCCAACGGAACCTCGGAACGATACGAAACAAGAGGTTCAAGACGAAGCAGCTCACCACAGGCGAGCTGAACATGCATTGTTTAGCTCACCAATTGGCTAGCTGAACTTGTGAGGATCAGCTCGCGAGTTGGCGAGCTGAACACATGACGTTCATCTCGCCAGTTGGCGAGCTGAACTTGTGAGATGTATTCAGCTCGCCAACTGGCGAGTTGAGCTTGGGCAATTCAGCTCGCCAATCAGCGAGCTGATTGTGCGTTCAGCGTACGTGTTCTTCGTTTGTCTTGTAAACAACGTTTAGAACCTGGAATATTTATCGGAAAGTCTTCACTTACTCGTCGTTGTTCCCGAAACACATCTGTCGAGGTCTTTAGTTTTCCACGAACGTTGGCTGTAAGGAAACCAACTTGCCTCGTTAAAACTTTAGTGATAGGAAAACCCGATGGGACAAAACCTTCTCGACTAAGGACAAAAGAGTACATAGATGGTTGCCTAACTGTTCGACGACCGTTGTGCATTTCTTCCGAAATGTACTTTCGTAAGTATTGTGACTTTGGTTAACACGTTCCGTTGATTGGGATCGCTCATGCGTTTATGTACTTCTCGGTCATTGATTCCGAGTATACCGTTTTCGACCCCAACATATCACTTTCTAATCTGATTGCCAAGGTCTTTTAAGAGTATGTGACCATCCTCCATGGGTAAAACATCACATAAAACCTTATCTTTATACTTTTCAATGCTCAAATGGACAAAAACTTGGTTTTTGACTTTCATTACTCCACTCTCATTCAACCATTAGATCTTGTATGATTTAGGATGCTTGGTAATTTTTAATCCAGGTTTTTGTACCATGGTAGTACTAGCAATATTTGTACAACTTCTACCATCAATGATATGGCTACATACCTTCGTATGGAATAAATTTTTCCTTTGTTCTTGCTTCTCTTATTTACTTTGTAGGCTCAAATATCTTCTTGTAACAAGTGAAGAACCAATTTGTAGGGGTTCCTCAAACTCATCAAATGAAGAAATAACTTCTTGTTTCTCATCTTCTTATTATATTCTCCATTTTCAAGCAATGCCATGATTTTATTGTTGGTGCATTCATAAATATAATGTCTTCTCCCTTGATATTTATAGTACTTCAGATTACTGGACCTTGTTGGGTTTGCATTAGCCTTTCCTTTGTCTTTAACTACATTAGGATTGAATGTAAATTCTTCTTTTAGAGCATAACTAGGCTAAATCGGTCTTGAACGGTCCTTTGAGTAGTTTGGCTTACTGTCCTTAGAAAATTTTGAATCAGAGTTCCCAACTCCATAGTTTGTCCGTGTGTGAACTTTCCTATTTAATTGTTGCTCAACGAGACTACGTTATGCATCATCTTTTCAAGTGATAGTAGGATTTTCAGTGTTTAAGTACTTCAATTCCCTAATGCACTATCATTGTCATTGCAGCTTATAGGGTTTATCAATCCAAATGGGCGATGCTATTTGCCAATGTAGATGAATTAAGATCCTATTAATTCAAGCCAAGTAATTAGAAGTTTAAAACTAACAATCCTAACTAAACAGAGCAAATAATAAACTAAACTTTAACATAAGAACTAACATGCAAATTTCAGAACAAAACAATATAATAAACATCAGAACAAGTGAGTAAATGAAACTTGATTTCAACAAGGAAAGAGAGTTCCTAAGGATGGGGGTAACTGATCAGTGATCCTCCTAAACCTACTTAGTGCTTAACATACCTAAAAACATGAGCTAATCCCTAGACAATAGATTCACAAACAATCAGATTCAATATCTTGACAAATAATCTCAAGCTAAGCTATATCCATACCTAACTCTCGTTAACGGAACACTACCTAGTAGGCATGAAGAAACAATCTACTAAAACCAATAAGCACCCTAAACAACCAATCTATTTGAATAGTAATGAAAATCTCTAAAATTAGTTGGTTCAAGCATTGTCGAGGTCAAAAACGGTACACTCGGAATCAACGTCCGAGAGATACAAAACGATTTAAGCATACATAATCAACGGAGCAAACAAACTAAATTCGCGACACTTCCGAAAGCCCATAGGAGATATGTTTCGGAAGAATCGAGCAACAATCGTAGAATCGCTAAGCAATTGTCTCTACACTCTTTTTTCCTTAGTCGAGAAGGTTTTTTCCCAACGGGTTTTCCTAACACTAAGGTTTTAACGAGGCAAGATGATCCGCTCACATCCACTACCGGAATCGAGATAAACGTAATCGGTATTAATGTCCAACGAATGCAGAGAACGTCGACGGACACGTTTATGGACAAGCGAAAACTTATATGCCGAACACCGGATGTTCAGCTCGCCAAATGGCAAGCTAACTTCACCACGGATCTCTTGTCTCTCATTTCGTATCATTACGTGTTTCCGTTGGATTTCTGCAACAAAAATCATAAAATTCACATAAGTTCCAAAATAATCGTATGAACGGTCCCGGACGTTTCGAAAGCAATACCGCCTTAGCTGTACGATTATTTCTTACGATTTGCGAGAGAACTGTGAAATCTTCTCGTATGAAGTTAATTGTATAGAAGATGACGGTTCCGAAACACCGAGAATTACACGATTAAAATCGTCATTCTTCAGAACAGTTGCAGGGACATGTTCGTGTTTATCGTATAAAACAAAAAACGGCTAACTCAAACGTCAACGATGTTTCATTGTATGATCTATACAAGCCTTCCAAAAAGTTTCGATTGTACCAATCATTCGAAAGTCTGGTTCTTCGATGAGAACCGTAAAATCGCGTAAACCGTAAAACGTCCTATTAAGGCCTACAACACGATAACGACCCACTTACGGATTTCATTCAAGAATCCAGCATAAGTACGATGACGGTCGAGGCTTGTCCTGAAATCTGTGAAGAAAATGGAAGAAACCAGAAAAGGAAGATTTCCACAGAAGAATGAACCGGAAAAGGAAGATTGCCGTGGAAGATCGGAAGACGTAAAAGGAAGATGGACCAGCCTTGGAACCTATATAAGAGAGACGAAGAGAAGATTCAAGACACGTTTTTTCATTCTACACACCAAAATTACTTAGGACTTTAGACATTTTTCCGTTCTTAGCGAGCTACGACTCAATTAGGTTATCAGTCTCTATTGTTTGATCTAGGGTACTCGCCGAAAGTTCTTGTGGCTGAGACTACCATCTGATTGTAACATGCTCATATGATTCAGAATAAGAAACATCTTTTGCCCTCTTTCCTACTTTTAATTTCGTATTTTATTGATTTTTTTTGTACTCTGATCTTCCTCGTGTTTGACTCACAGAAATCTGGGATCTCTGGAAAGTTAGAGTTATCTCTGATTTTCTGTATCTAACGGAAATCGAAAGTGCGAATTTCGATTCCCACAGTTTGGTGCTAGAGAGAGAGGGCGAAGCGATTTCTTTCACGTCAAACCAAAAATTGGTCACGAAAAAGGTATGTCTAACTCAACAAATAATGCTATCTAATCTTTCGAGGATAGAGCAACGACCGCTAGAGCCAACCCTCGCAACGACCTTCTCGTTATCGAACTAACGATACATGATATCGATGTCGCAAGCGTGTTAATCGACACCGGATGCTCGAAAAATATTATCTTTAAAAATACTCTCGAAAGAATGAAAATTGAACTCTGATATATCAGAGAATCCTATCCCACTGGTATGGTTCTCCGGAGACACCACAATGACCCTCAGCTCGATTAACCTCACGGTTAAAGCTACGAGCACCATGAAAAACGTAGACTTTCTGGTCGTAGATCGCCCGCTTCCTACAACGTGATCTTGGGCGTCTCGTGGTTGAATGCTATGCAAGTCGTAGCCTCCACGTACCACTACTGTCTCAAATTCCCGACTCCTTTCGGAATCGTATCGATCCAAGGAAGTCAGAGGATATCACAAGTATGCCTTGCCGCTGAACAAAAACTGAAAAGCGCAACGGCAGAAACAATCGTTGAAAACAAAAGGCAAAAAGGCTCCATCGAAAACGCCCCAGAACAAGATTAAATAGAGATCTTCTGGAAATTGCATTGAGATCGACGCTAACCTTTGCGATCCCGTCATCTTGGTATGCTTAAACAAAAAATTTCCCGAGCGTTGCATTGAGATCGACACTAACCTCTGCGATCCCATAAAAACGCAACTCATAGTCTGCTTAAAAAAGAACCTCCACACCTTCGCTTGGACCGCAGAAGATATGCTAGGAATCGATATCAACGTAACTAGCCATGAAATTAACGTCGACCCAACCTTTAAACCTGTCAAACAAAAAAGATGGAGATTGGGTCCGGAACGCACCACTACAGTCAATGACGAGGTCTAAAAACTTCTCTGTCAAGAACGGAAGTTAGGTTTCCCGAATGGCTCGCTAATCCCGTGGTGGTTAAGAAGAAAAACGAAAAATGGCGGGTTTGCATTGATTTCACCAACCTCAATAAAGTGTGTCCGAAGGACGGTTTTTCACTGTCACATATCGACCGTCTAGTAGAGGCCACGACAGGTAACAAGCTTTTATCATTCATGGATTCCTTCTCAGGCTACAATCAAATCATGATGAATCTCAATGACCGTGAGAAAACCGCTTTCATCACTAACTGCAGTACTTACTGCTACAAAATGATGCCCTTCGGCCTGAAAAATTTCGTTGCAACCTATCAACGACTTGTCAATCGTATGTTCTTCGAAGAGCTCGGAAAGACTACAGAGGTGTACATCGATGACATGCTCGTAAAATCACTCAAAGAACAAAACCACGTCGCCGATCTACAGAGATGCTTCGAGAAATTAAACCATCATAACATGAAACTCAACATGGCGTAGCATCAGGGGAGTTCCTCAGATTTCTCGTCACATATCGAGGAATCGAAGCTAACCCGAAACAAATCACCACGCGGATCGAAATGGCTTCCCCGAAAAACAAGCGAGAACTACAGAGGCTAACCATAAGGATCGCCGCGCTTAATCGCTTCATCTCACGATCGACGGATAAATGCCTCCCTTTCTATGACATATTGAAAGGAAACAAAAATTTCGAATGGTCGGAACAATGCAAGAAATCCTTTCAACAGTTAAAGCATTACATGACCACACCTCTAGTCCTCACGAAACCAGTCGTCGGAGAACCCCTGCTCCTGTACATCGCAGTGTCAACAACAGCCGTAAGCGGTGTCCTTATCAAAGAGGAATGCGGCAAACAAAAGTCGATCTTTTACGTAAGTAAAACCTTGCTAGACGCTGAAACACGGTACCCACTGATGGAAAGATTGGCACTCGCCGTCGTAATGTCAGCGCAAAAACTAGGGGTATATATCCAGTCACATACGATAATCGTCCTCACCTCATTCCCATTACGAACAATCTTGCACAGCCCTAGTCAGTCGGGCATACTAGCAAAGTGGGAAATCGAGTTGAGCGAATACGATATCGAATATCGGGCAAAGACTTGTGCAAAATCGCAGGTTCTTGCTGACTTTCTGGTAGACCTCCCGACAGAAAGCATGACGAACCAAGAACCAAATTCAATCTAGACCGTCCAAGTCGATGGGTCTTATTCAAACAAGGTTCAGGAGCCGGAATCCAACTCACGTCACCAACAGGGGAAATACTAGAACAATCAGTCCGACTGATATTCCACGCGTCAAATAACGAATCCGAATAGAAAGCGCTTATCGCCGGATTATGACTGGCCCGTGGACTCAAAATACAAAATATCCACGCCTATTGCGATTCACAACTTGTCGCAAGCCAATTCAGCGGAGAATACGTGGCCAGGGACGAAAATATGGAATCATACCTGAAACTAGTCCGTAATCTTTTCCAAAGCTTTAACCAGTTCGCCCATACGCAAATACCTCGCTCAAAAAATGTACAGGCCGATGCCTTGGCATCTCTAGTTTCAAGCTCCGACTTGGGTCTTAGGCGAGTCATTCCCGTAGATTTAATTTAACACCCAAGTATCGGTCCTCCTATCATCATAAATCTGATCCAATCACAAGATGAAAACGTCGATGAGATGGATCAACCCGAAGAAAACCTTGAAACATCTTGATACAGGTACGATAAACCATGGCTGCAAGAGATTCGAGCTTACATAACCGAAGGTATCCTCCATGCAGAAAAATGGACCGCTCGAAAAGTCAAAATTCATGCCACTCGATACGCCTTAGTAGACGGAGAAATTTACAAACGAAGCTTTTCTGGGCCTCTCATAAAATGCGTACAAGGGAATAAATCACGGAAAATCAAGGAAGAGGTTCATTTCGGCTCATGCGGAAATCATTCTTATGGAAGATACCTCGCAATCAAAATAAAACGTCACGGCTATTACTAGCCAACAATGGCCAAAGATTGCGAAAAGTTCGCCCGCAAGTGCGAAAAATGCCAAAGGCACGCACTGACAATCCACCAGCCTGCAGAACTCCTCTCTTCCATCTCGGCACCATACCCGTTCATGCGATGGGCAATGGATATCGTCGGACCCATGCACAACTCTAAACAGAAACGCTTCGTACTAGTCCTAACGAATTTTTTTTTAAAATGGGTCGAAGCCGATTTATACGCAAGCATCAAGGACGCTCAAGTCAAAAATTTTGTATGAAAGAATATCATATGCAGATAGGGAGTCCCGTACGAAATTGTAACGGACAATGGATCTCAAGTGACCAACGAGATTCAAAGCGTTCTGCGAAAAGTGGAAGATTCGACTGACCAAGTCAACCCCCAGATACCCACAAGGCAACGGCCAAGAAGAAACTATTAACAAAAACATCTTAGATGGGCTAAAGAAATGCTTGGACGCTAAGAAAGGCCGGTGGGCCGAAGAACTCGAAGGAGTCCTTTGGTCCCATATGACAACACCAAGAAGAGCAATAGGAGAAACCCCTTTCGTTCTCGTATACGATTCAGAATGCATGATCCCCGCAGAAGTCGAGTTCCCGAGAATACGCAGAAAGTTTCTCCCAGAGCAAGAAGAAACGAACAGTCTAATGCTGCTTGACAATCTCGACCTCATCAACGACCGCCGAGATCACACCCTCATACGAATCCAAAATTACCAACAAACGGCCGTAAAATACTATAACTCAAACGTACGAAGTCGCAGATTCAAGGAAGGCGACCTAGTCTTACGTAAAGTCTTCCAAAACACTGCAGAACGAAACGCGGGAAAACTTGGAGCAAACTAGGAAGGACCATACAAAATCACGAAAGTAGTCCGACGAGGCGCATACAAAATCGCTACGATTCAGAACAACAAGATTTCGAGAACCTGGAACGTGATGCACCTCAAAAAATACTACCACTAAGCAATAAAACCCTAGCAAACTGAACTATGAGATGGCTTGATCCCCAAAAAGGGTATGTAGGCAATTTTTCGCAAGAAAAATGCAGCCGTCCCCCTCTCTAAAGGGGGGGGGGGGGGGGGGGGGGNTACTCGTATACTCTCATATTTCAAAATATCAACATTCTCGTACTCGATATTTTTGAAACTTTTCCGCAAGAAATGCATTCTGACTTAACAATTTTTCGCAAATTTTTACAATTCAATCTCACGTAAAAATGCATAAGTAACAACAAAAACCGTCGTATAACGCGGAAATGGAAATCATACAAACACTTCTCCCAAACAAAACTCAGACACGTTCCTCGTTCACAAGGACAGACATGTCTTTCAACGAGCAACAAGAATAATTCTCGAACGCATTCCAAAACACAAAACCCTCGAACGGAAAAAGAACTTTCGGAAAAAGCGAGACGTCGCGGACTTCCGAAAACAAGCTTCCAAATTCGTACGAACACAGTCTACACAGACTCCAAAACCAAACCAAGCAAACACTCGCTCCTATATCGAACCCGTCGATTGGCCCTGACCGACGAACTAGTCACCTAGCCTTTCGTAAGATTGGTTCTCACACGTCCGACACAAAGATAAATAGCGCTGTAAAAACCAGAAGTTTGGTCAGCACTTCCAAAAGGCTTAAAACTTGTCTTCGGAGAGATGCTCGAAAAACCAGACTTTTCGGAAATTCATAAAACCTGAAAACCAGACTTTTCGAAAAAACTCGCATCCAAAACAACTAAGCGGCCGTAGCGGCCATCGGAGAACAAGATATGAACTGACTACTCATATCTATAACTCCAACTCACCGATATAACCCGAAAACGCGATTCATTGATATAAAGCCGCAAGGAGACAAAAGAAACCCAAAGCCACATACGACTGGGTCATGACATCAAACGACCACACTAGGCCAGGACAAACATATACAAATACTGGACCATCAACAGACTACGGAAGAACGGAATCGGCAACATCCTGTTCAATTCCAACCTCTAGAATTGCGTGACTCGGAGAACCAACCGCAGTATGCACTTGACGCTGAAGATGGCGTACTTCCTTCGCCTTAGCTTTCCTAACTTTCTTCTCCTTCAGTAGAGAACTCAATGTCTTCCCAAGGTCCCTTTCAAGCTGGCTGATCTGAGCTTGGAGTTGAGATACCTCTGAGGCATGGGCGCTGTCGATTTCTCTTCCGACTTAGGAAGTCACTCCATAAGACACTCAAACTGTGATCCGCAGACGAGCTGCACAAAAGCAAAGAATAATGAAAAAAGCACAAATACGGTACGTGCACAGTTCGCGTACAAACCTTGGTGTGGTACCGCAACATCGGACTCAAGCCCGAAGCCCTCGATGCCGAGAGACCAGCCTCAGCCCCTCTCATGCTTTTTCTCCTCCCGCCTACCCCGGGAGTAAGGCAAGGCCTCTTACGTCTCCCAGTGGGAGCGACAGGGACGGCTCGAATTAGCCCCATGCTAGAAACCTCCAATGGGGACTGGAGTTGTCTAAGAGCTCGATCGAAGAATCGCTTTGTGATCCGGGTTGGGCAAAGGAGGAGGCGTCAAGTCAGGCACGACCGCCAGCGTTACGACGGGCATCGAGGATTTCGTCGGAACAACAGTGGAATGACGTTCCATCTTGACATCACGGCGAGATATTTCCTCTTGGAAAGTAAGAAATCCCGCCACATGAACGGGAATCACTTCGCGAATCGGAGAATCAGAAGAACCTCGCAGAAAAGTACAATCCCCGACGACACTATTGTCTTTCTGGTGAGAAGTCATCTTAGCAAAAGCTCTCAAAGTAGAAATTTGAAGAAAATGAGAATGAATGAAATGGAGGTTGACAATCTATTACATATAGAGAAATTCTTTTGCAATAAAATAATCATAAAATTTTTTTTACGGAAACTTCTCAACTGTGGATTCCGATCAAAACACACATCACTCCCTCGCGACATTTTAATCAAACGTTATGAGCTGGGGGACTAATTTTTGGGGTCAAAAACGGTACACTTAGAATCAACGTCCGAGAGATACGAAACGATCTAAGGATACTCGATCAACGGAGCAAACAAACTAAATTCGCGACACTTCCGAAAGCCAATAGGAGATATATTTCGGAAGAATCGAGCAACAATCATAGAATCGCTAAGTTTTGATTGTACCAATCGTGCAAAAGTCTGGTTCTCCGATGAGAACCGTAAAATCTCCTAAACCGTAAAATGGCCCATCAAGGCCTAAAACACGATGACGGCCCACTTACGGATTCTAGACGAGAATCTTGTCCTAGTATGATGGCGGTCGAAGCTTGTCCTGCAAGATGTGAAGAAAATGGAAGAAACCAGAAAAGGAAGATTTCCACAAAAGAATGAACCAAAAAACGAAGATTACCACGGAAGACGTAAAAGGTAGATGGACCAGCCTTGGAAACCTATATAAGAGAGACGAAGAGAAGATTCAAGACACGTTTTTTTATTCTACACACCAAAAATACTTAGGATTTTAGACTTTTTTCCGTTCTTAGGGAGCTACGACTCAATTAGGTTATCAGTCTCTGTTGTTAGATCTAGGGTACTCGCCGACAGTTCTTCTGGCCGAGCCTATCATCTGATTGTAACACGCTCATACGATTCAGAATAAAAAACCTCTTTTTCCCGCTTTCATACTTTTAATTTCGTATTTTATTGATTGTTTTCCTACTCTTGTCTTCCTTGTGTTTGACTCACATAAATCCGAAATCTCTGGAAAGTTAGAATTGTCTCTGATTTTCCGTAACTAACGGAAATCGACAGTGTGAATTTCGGTTCCCACAAGCATTTTATCAAATACATTATGGGCGTGGAAATTCCTAAGATTAGATTTCAATTGATGTGAAAGAAATCAGCATTAAGAACACTAAAACAGAAATGATCTATGCATAAACAAGCTTAAGCATCTAGGAGATCAAGGATTCAACACAAATCTACTCCATCCCCAAGAACAAATTAACTACTTAGAAAACATGAAGAAGACAAACTCAGAAAATGAAATAGATGTGTACATCATCAAGATCATGCTCAGATCATGGAACATTCTGAAATTCTCAAGAATACAAACCCAGAATTTAAGAATATAAACTAAAGATCAATATGCACCACATATTCATGATTCTTAAACTAAGATAAGCATAAATCAAAAGAAATCATCAACATAAACATAATTTATTAAGAGACATTGGTTTGATCATCCAAGAGCATCAAAGAGGAAATACAACGGGAAAAACCTAAGAAGGGACTATAAAATAAAGCTTAAGTTTGAAATGAGGCGAGTTTTATGCTTATATAGTGGTTTAGGATTTTCCTGAACAACTAAAAGATAAACAATTAAAATATGTATGGTTTAGCTCGGTTTATGGCTGAGTCAGTAAACCGAGCTGAGATTAGCTCAGCCATAAACAGAGTTCATTGGTCGAGTCTTGTTTCGTCTTGGTCTTCGGATGGAATTAAGCTCGGCTACAAACCGAACTCTATGCCTTAATGGGATACTTTGGTGTGGCTGGAAAGTGTTGGCTCGACCATTAACCGAGTGTTATGGCCGAGTATGAAACGTCTTGGTCTTGGAAGGTCCTTGGCTCGGCCACAAACCGAGCTAGATTGCCGAGTGGAGAAAGTCTTGATCCTCAGATGAAGTTAGGTTCAACTACAAGCCGAGCTAGATGGCCAAGTAGGGACAACCTGAAACTTCAGATGAAGTTAGGCTCGGTTAAAACGCGAGTCCAATGGCTGAGTCAATGCCTTGGTAAATTCTAAAAGTTCTGGCTTGGCTGAAAACAGAGTCGTCTAGACACTCTAACACTTTTCTCCCTTGTCATTGATTCCATGGTCATGCTTCTTCAGTACCTGAAACACCTCCAATATGCACAAGTATGCAATGCTAATGCAAAACTACTCTAAATACGCAAACTAAGTAAGAAAGTCTATGAATGCAACCTATTGATAACAAAATGAACCGAAAATGATGATAAATGCACATCTAAAACATGTAATATACAGAGACATCAACTCCCCCAAACTAAATCTTTGCTTGCCCTCAAGCGAGTAATTCATAAGTCTGAAGAAGAGGTCTGAAAGTGGGAACTCATAATCAAAACGTGCTGATAAATTAGATGTCAATGTCCAAGTTAATAGTACTAGAATGCAAACCAATTTAATCTTACTTAAAAATCTTAGCCATACTCATCAAAGCTCAATTCAGATCAATTCTAACTTACACATGCATTCAAATCCATTTATCTCTTTAACATTCATTAAGCAAAAAACATGAATCAAGCTATAGATAAACAAGAATTTGCAGATTGTTATCTAATCAAGTAATCCTAAGAGTACTCATATCATTGTAGTTTTTAGGGTATCATTCCAAATGAGCAGCAATTAACACCCTAGAACCTAAGAGAATTCCATTCACTACAAGAAAACCCTACATTGATAGCACTCCATGATAGCGCTAATTTCTGAAATGCTATTATAGATGATGCAAAATTTTCGAAACCTTTTAATAGCGCGAATATAACGCTGTTAAAGAATTTCATAAGGCGGTAACATAAACCGCAACACTTAGCGAAATTTTGTCTATTTCCCTCTAATTCTCGTCTATCTTAACTAATATTTCTTAAAAGTTAATATTTCTCATCTCATTTCTTATACTTCTAAAAGTTAACTTTTTTTTTTCTGAGACATCTTCTCCT
>OVAV01001484.1:0-13164 GCA_900406375.1 Iberis amara
CTGCAGTATAGTTTAGGATTAAATTCTTAACCTATCAACATCATGTATCCACCGATGTCTGGATTCACCAGTCTATAACGATCAAGTGTATCCACCATTATATGATGATCAGATAGGTTGAGTCCATTAGTATTCGATGATCGAGTGTGTTATTTTGAAAGTTTTAAAACTTGTTTGTTGGTCTTACACATCATCACATGATTTTTTTTCTATGTTTCGTTCTTATTTTTACGATTTTGAAAATAATTTTTTGATAAATCATTTATACCTAGATTGTTTCAACATAAAAACGTTTAATAGTACAATTCTCTCATAACAAATGATTAAAAAAATAAATAAATGCTAGAATATAGATAACTATTAATGCACCATCTTTTCTCTCATTTCTCTATGTATCAATCCTCAACTATATATATATATATATATATATGAAACACATTATCACAATGACAAATTATTTCAAAAAGACCATGAAAAAGGTTCACAATTCCATCTTGTTAAGTGTCCAAGAAATTAGAAAAATGATAAAGACTATTAGACAAGCCTAAACCACAAAAGCACAAAAAGATAAATTCGTATATGACACAATAGTATGCATGCATGATCACACGAGTTTATTAATAAAAACTACAATTTCATGCGATACAAACTATGCATCTATCATCAAAAGGTTCTTATCACTCCAAAATTCAAATTTTGTAGTTTAGTTGTAACTTAACAAAAGATTCAAAGAACCATGCACTTGTAAACTTAACACAAGCACGTGTCCAAAAAACTAAAACACGTGTTGAATGTGGCTGTTTCATTTTTTTACTATGTTTCTTTATATTATACATAACATTCAATCACTTAGCATTGAATACCAAAAACTACTAAAAAAAAAATACAAAGATGACTAAATTTACGGTATTGCCACTCTATGTTCTTATATTTCTCTTGTTCCTTTGTATTGAGTCGTCTTTGGCTAAGTCTTCTAAGTCCGATGAGTCGGAGGAGGAAAACGACGTCGCTTCTGTACCATCATGTTGCGGTTTTGCGTCGCCACTTTTGATTAAGAAAGATCAATGGCAATCAATATTTTCGACGAATTTTGGACATATCTCAACCGTTCAAATTGGTGAAGGATGTGGTGGAATGGGACCTTACAAATTACATTCAATAACGTTAGAGCCAAATTCTCTTTTGCTTCCTCTTCTTCTTCATTCCGACATGGTGTTCATTGTCGACTCTGGTATATATAAACTGGTCACATGTTATGTTTTGTTCTTTTTATAAATATCACCATCGGTTTTGGTTTGAAGACGTTATAGTCCACAATAATGCTGAAATTTTAAAAACCGCAATATAAATAAAAAATAGACTAGTTTACATAATTTTATACTCCATCCGTCCGTTCTAAAATATAAGACCTTTTATTCCAAAATATAAGATTTTTTTAGAGATTTATTTTGTTCAAAATATAAGTTAGAGATTTATTTTGTTTCAAAATATAAGATTTTCTCAAATATCTATGCAACTTTCATGACCAATTAAAAAACATAAATTTATTATTATTTTATTTAACTTTTATTTTTTTAATCTTTATGATTTTGCTAGAAAACCTTATATTTTGGAACACATAGAATATAAAATTATTGAGCCTCATTGGGCCATACTTAGATTGTAATTAGGTTTAACCTTACTTTGTGCATTGTAATGTATATAAGCTTTTTCTTGAGCAACAAGTGAATACAAGAAACCTATTACCAAACTCTCTCTTTTACAAACTTGAAAAAAATAGACCAATTATTTAACTAATATTTTAAAAATAAAACTTAGACCGTAAATGGATTTTACTCTTTTTGACTTTAGGACCGGTCCTAGTCCACATTTTTGGTAAAGTAAGACTTAAAATCTATCATGCACCTTAAGATAGATGGGAAAAAAGTTTCTCTAGATTACCTTCAACAATAAGTCATTTACTATTTGGTTCGATTTGATGGGTTTTAGTTTCGGTTTGATTTGCTTTTTTCGTTTAGGTTTAATTTTATGCAAAAATATATACTTATTTTGTTTATATAATGTTATAAACCTTTTATATTTTACTCTATGTTGTTTTATTTTATTTTATGAAATAATGTTTTTGTAGTTTATTAATCGATATATAAATATATTTTCAATTTTGGTTGATCCTACACATAAGAAAATAATTCAAATTTTGTTTATTTAACCATGATTTGTAGTCCATTCAGGTCCGGTCAGGGGCAAGCCACAGTGGCTTGCCCAGGAAATTATTTTTCCTAGTTCAAAAGTAGGGATGAACGTTCGGTTATTCGGTTCAGTTTGGGTCGATTCCGCTCGTTTCCTTTGATATTGGATCCATATAGGAACCATTAAAAAGTTGGTTCAATTCAGTTTTAAGTCAGTTTGGATCTAAAATTTTGGAACTATTTGAGAATAGATATCTTAATGGTTCTGGTTCATTCAAATATTTTATCCAAAAATACTCAAAAGAACCGAAAGAACCGAAAATATATGAAACTGAGAATATCCAAGAGAACACAAAAAATACCTAAAATATCTGAGACCGAAAATATCCAATTGTTTAAGAATAAATTAGATTAAATGTTAAGTTTATCTGTCTTATACATAATATTAGGCTTATTGACAATTCTAATTTTATAACTAGTATAAGTTTAATAAGCGATATTATTCATAACTTAAATCTTTAATGGTTCAAAAAACTAATATGGACTTTCATAATTTGATTGGGTGGTTCAGAATTACTATTTTCATAACTTAAATCTTTGATTACTATCTTTAATGGTTTAAATTTTAATCTATATATATTGAATTTTTTTTTTTGTATAAAAAAGGTAGTTCACTTGCATAGGTAAGCCACATAGACCTTTTTTTTTAGATTAGGGCATTCAAAACCTTTGGACCGGCCTGAGTCCATTGTATGGATATGAACATTAAACTCTAATGTAAAATTTATGCTTTTGACAAAAAAAACCAGTTTATTTTGTGTAGTTTGGTTTATGAATCAGTTTTTCGATTTGGTTCGGATTATTCAATTAAAACATAGTATTGTGATTTTATAGGAAGTGGGACCTTGAATTGGGTCGAGCAAGAAGCAACGAGCTCCGAGATAAGACGAGGGGACGTTTATAGGCTACGTCCCGGTACAATTTTCTACCTACAAAGCAAACCAATTGATGTCTTTCTTGGAACCAAACTTAAGATTTATGCAATCTTCTCCAACACAGAAGAGTGTTTGCATGTAAGTTATAAGATTGTTGTTTTCATTTTCTTGACATTCTTTTTCTTATTGTATTTTATTTTACTAATGCAGGATCCTTGCTTTGGCGCATATTCGAGTGTCACAGATCTCTTGTTTGGTTTTGATGAGACAATCCTTAAGTCAGCTTTTGGGGTATGCATATTTTTGTTTGTATAAGTTTAGTCTAGGTTAAATAAGACATGACCGTTTGATTATGTGATATAAAAGATCACAATCTGAAATATAAAAAAACCAAGATTAGTAGGGATGGGCGTTCTGGTTCACGGTTCGATTTTTTTGGTTTTTTTAAATCTAAAACCGTTTGAACTCATTTAAAATATAATTTGGTTTCGGTTTGGTTTTGATCTTTTATTTTGGTTTTGATCTGATTTTTCGTTTAAAAATCATTCAAATATACATTAATAATGATTTATTTGACATGCAAACTATATACCTTTCAAACATACATATAACTATAATATATATAATTCTTTATATTTTTAATTTATTTGTTGTCGGTTTTTTGGTTAACAACAAAGGTTTTTGTCCAGTTTCGATTTAAATTTTTTAAATAATCAAATCTAAATTTTTTAAAAAGAATTTTGGTTTTACTCAATTTAGTTCGGTTGGTTTTTTCGGTTCCATTTTATTTGTCCACCCTAAAAATTATTCAATTTTTACTTTAAAATTTTTGATTAGAAAAATGTTGTCTCTTATACATATATATCTTGCTACTCTAATGCATGCCCCTTTTAGTTACCTTAAATCGAGTTCATTGGTTATAATTAGGTCCCTGAAGAGATTATAGAGCTGATGAGGAACCGTACGCAACCACCATTGATCGTGCAAGATATGCTAAGCACACCTGGTGTGGCTAACACCAACACTTGGCAGCTCCAACCACGACTACTCAAACTCTTTTCAGGCGATTTAAGCGCGAGCTCGGTGTTGGGGACATCTGAAAACAAAAAGAAAGAAAAGAAGGATAAGAAGGATAAGAAGAAGAAGACTAAGATAGCAACCACATTCAATGTTTTCGAGTCGGAGCCAGATTTCCAAAGCCCCAACGGCCGTAGTATAACGGTTAACAGGAAGGATCTAAAAGTATTGAAAGGTTCAATGGTTGGAGTTTCAATGGTGAATCTAACTCGAGGATCAATGATGGGACCACATTGGAACCCATGGGCTTGCGAGATATCGATTGTGCTGAAAGGATCAGGAATGGTTCGGGTGCTTAGGTCTTCGATTGCAAGACCAACATCATCTAAATGTAATAACATGAGGTTTAAGGTAGAAGAAGGAGATATTTTCGGGGTTCCACGGTTACATCCAATGACTCAAATGTCTTTCAACAACGACTCGTTTATCTTTGTTGGGTTTACTACTTCGGCTAGGAATAACGAGCCACAGTTCCTAGCCGGGAGGAGCTCGGCTTTGCGATTGCTTAATAGGGAAGTATTGGCTTCATCGTTTAATGTGAGTGGTATGGTGATTGACGGATTGTTGGGAGCTCGAAAAGAAGCATTTTTGTTGGGATGCCCATTTTGCGCGGAAGGAGAGTTAGAGAAGCTTAAAGTGGAGATAGAGATGAAGAGAAGAGAAGATGAGAGGAAGAGAGAACAAGAGGAGGCTAAAAAGGAAGAAGAAGAGAGAAAGAAACGCGAAGAAGAAGAAAAGCCGTGGCCACCTCAGCAACAGCCTCAACAACCACCGCAAGAACCACAAGAATGGATGGAGAACGAAGATGAAAGTTTTATCGCGGAGACGGAAGAGGAATTTTGAAAATTGAGGAATATGGCAAGTGATCAGGAGGAGAGGCAAGTTGTTGAAGGAAGGAGAAAATACAAGTACTAGAATGTGTTTTGGTTGGTGTTGATGGTCAAATCTAAAGTTTGGTTTTGATGTTTGTTGTGTTTTGTTTTCTTACTTGTTTCTTTTGTTTATTTGTTAATGTGCTTTGTATTGCTACGTTTGTATTGTATTTGTGTTTGGTTTTGTTTAAATAAGTAAAGATTCTCACGAACATTTGTATTGTTAAAGTTTGTATGGTATTGTATATTGTTTCTTCTTTTTTTGGACAAGAGTTGCTTTGTTTTGTTTAGTTATTTGATACTCAAACCTTTGGGTTCAATTCATACTCAAATCAACTTGACATTTATTTATTTTTTCCTATTATACCATTGTCGTTTTTATATCATATCCGGACTAGTATGATGGTTGGAATATAAGAATTTAGGATCAATTTAAATATTTTTAATTTGATATCTATTTAGACAACTTTCAATTGGTTCGGGTATAGATTTAGATATTTCGTTAAAAATATTTCGTTAAAATATTTTTTTCGTAATTAGTATTATGTAATTTAAATATACCTAATTATATTATTTTATATTTAATAAAAAATTTTCTTTAAAAAATAAATTTGATTATTTTAGGTTAACTCGATTCAATTATTAAAATTTCAGTTTAATTTGAATTCATGCCATATTATTCAATTAATAAATTTAGATATTCATTCTAGTTCTAATAGTTTCATAATTCATTCATATCTTAAATGGACTATTTAGTTTGTTCATGAAGCCGGTAGCTGGGACGTCTAAAGAGTCGTTTACTTAGTCCTGTCAGAATGTTGAGCGTTTCTAGTGGTGCACCGTCATCTTCTTTCTAGCTCAGTTTCTTTTTTCTGCAGCTTTTCAGTGGTCTCCTCTTATGCGCATTTCTAAGATTCTTGCTCGTGGATATGTGGTTCAGTCTCCTGGATCTACTGTTGTGGCGAATTCCATTAGTGTTTGGATAGGGTTTGTTTTCATTTTTAGATATGTTTTAACGAACTGCCACTTGTGGTCTTTTTACTCCAGATTATCTTCTTCTTACCTGATTTTCGTCTGATTAGTTTTTTGTTGTAATCCTTGTTTCGGTTAAAACTACTAGATGGAAAAAAATGGACTATTTAGTTTGGTTTGGTTTTTCACTCCACATCCCTAATCGGCTAATCATTAAATTGACCTTAATAAATGACGAGACCACCCTTCCGGTGGGTCCCGTCTTGTAAATTAATTTAAATAGAGTTTCGTATTCTTTATTTTCTCTTTCGGTGAATCTCGACGGCAGAAATTTATCTAAAACCCTATCTCCGGTGAGACAAAGAGTGAGTGTGTGTGTGTTAATTCCCGTTGAACAGATGACTGATTTCGAAGATCAAGAAGGAAACGGCACAGCCGTTGAGGGCTTCTACGCCGAAGATAATGGTGGTCGTGGCGGCGAAATCGATGATCTCATAGATTCAAAATCTAAGGTACTTTTGCTTTCAGCTAAATCTTAAATCCTCCAGCTTTCGATTCCTGATTTGGTTTTAGAGTATCGAAATCTATGTGTGTTAGCCTCGATTCGTAGTTAATTTAAGTTTGAAATTAAAAGGGGTAAAAAAAGATGTGATTTTTAGGTTTAGGGTTTAGTGTTGGTTTTGTTTAGCTAATTTAAGTTCAATTTGGGATTGTTGGATCGATCTTTGATTCAATCTCTTACTAATAATGACTTATGTTTATGTAGAGAGAAACTCGTGAATCTTCAAGAAGTAAAGATAGAGAAAGAGAGAAAGGGCGTGATAAGGACTCTGATCGAAGCAGAGATAGAGATGGAGAGAAAAGTAAAGAGAGAAGTAGAGAGAAAGATCGTGAGCGTCGTAGTAGTCGTCATAGAGATCATAGTAGAGAACGTGGTGGTGAAAGAAGAGAACGTAGTAGTAGAGATGATGATGATGATTATCGTCGTCGAAGCAGCCGTGATCGTGATCGTGATTATGATAGGCGTAGAGATGATAGAAGAAGACGTAGATCTCGTTCTCGTTCAAAGGATAGATCATCTAAACGTAGATCAAGGTCACGTTCTCCATCAAAAAGGTAGTTTAAACTACTCTCCAATCAAATCTTCATTGTTTCAATCTTAAAGAATGTTTCTTATAACCATTCTATGTTCTTGTAGTAAGCGTGTTAGTGGATTCGACATGGCTCCTCCAGCTTCTGCAATGTTAGCTGCTGGTTCTGCTATAACAGGTATCTATAGAGTTCATACTGAACTAAGTCTTATCATATGCAATCTTCTCTTGTAAGAACATGTTTTTTATTCGATTTGTAGGCCAAGTTCCTCCTGCGCCACCAACTCTTCCCGGTGCTGGAATGTTTCCGAACATGTTTCCCTTACCGACTGGACAGGTATGTGCTCGTTTCTCTTTGTTGTTATCTTAAAAATGTCTTTCTTGAACTAATTGTTGCAAGTCTTGCAGCCATTTGGAGGACTTCCTATGAATATGATGCCAATTCAAGCTATGACACAACAGGTTAGCTTTAATTTTTGTTGGATGTATTCATATATGCAAGATACTAACTATATGCTATGTATCTTTAGGCGACTCGGCATGCTCGTAGAGTCTATGTGGGTGGGCTTTCTCCTCAAGCAAATGAGCAGACTGTGGCTACCTTTTTCAGTCAAGTTATGGCTGCTGTAGGTGGAAACACGGCTGGTCCAGGTGATGCTGTTGTTAATGTTTACATAAACCATGAGAAGAAGTTTGCTTTTGTGGAGATGCGATCTGTCGAAGAGGCAAGTAATGCAATGTCTTTGGATGGGATTATTTTTGAGGTACATCTTAACATTTACCGAACTACTAAGTATTTGGTTGAGTTTTTGTTAGGTCTGGACGTTCGGGTATTCGGTTCGGTTCTTTCGGGTTTTGGGTAGTTTAGATTTAATAATTTTGGACATATTTGAGTATTTTTAAAGTTTGGTTCGCGTTCTGTTCGTTTTCTAAATTTTTGGTTCGGTTGAGTTATTCAGATAATAGATTGTGATACCCACTTGGATATTTTTTCCGTTTTGTTCAGATGCTTGTTCGGGCATTTTGGTTCTTATCCGATTTTTGACCAAAATTCTTTAACGATAGTAAAAATTTGTCAACGAATATGGTGTAATTTAAATATATATATATATATATACACGTATATATATGATTTTATTATTTGTATATCTAATACAATTTGTTATTTATTTTTGGTGATGTTTGGTTCCTAAAATTTTGGTTAGGTTCCGGTTATTTGGGTACTAGATTTTGATATTCAGGTAGTTTTCATAACTCAATTAGGATTTGGAACCGAATATTTCGATTCGATTCGATTTTTTTGGATATCGGTTAATTTGCGGTTGCCATTTCTTTGGATACATGCAACAATACTTTACTTTTTTTTCATTCTCCAGGGAGCTCCAGTGAAGGTGAGAAGACCTAGTGACTATAACCCATCTCTAGCTGCAACACTTGGTCCAAGCCAACCCTGTCCAAACCTAAACTTAGCTGCTGTTGGTCTAACTCCAGGTGCTTCTGGTGGACTTGAAGGTCCTGACCGTATATTTGTCGGTGGACTTCCATATTACTTCACTGAAGCACAAGTCAGAGAATTGTTAGAGTCCTTTGGAGCTCTTAAAGGATTTGATCTTGTTAAAGATAGAGAAACTGGAAACTCTAAAGGATATGCTTTTTGTGTGTATCAAGATGTCTCTGTTACAGATATTGCTTGTGCTGCTTTAAATGGTATCAAAATGGGAGATAAAACTCTTACTGTGAGACGTGCTAATCAAGGAACAATGCAACCTAAACCGGAACAAGAAAGTATATTGTTGCATGCACAACAACAAATTGCTCTTCAGGTAAATTTTCCTTGCAACATCTAGCGACATCAACTAAATGTTATTTGTTTGGCAATTGTTGGGATCAACGTGTCTAAAACCACGACAATTACTAAAATTTTTGGTAGCAGGTTTTTTTAGGGTTGGGCATTCGGTTTATTCGGTTTTTTTTTTGCCGATTTGAACCGAGTAAAATTTCGGTTCGGTTTTTCTTTTTTGAAGTTTGGTTTTTTCGGTTCGAATATCTTAATTTTTGTTAAATTTTGGTTAATTTTCGATTTTTTCGGTTTATTTTCAGTTTTTTAGTTAATTTAGCAAGTTCGGTTCGGTTAATTTGTAAAAAGAAAACATTGTTGCCGAATTGAACCGAATAAATCGAACATAACTAACCGAACTAAATTCGGTTTGGTTTAAATGCCTTTTTTAATTAACTAGTCGCAGCTATTGTTAAATAAACAACGATAGTAACTATAAAATAACTAAAAAATAAGATCAGTTTATCACATTAAAATATTAAGATATTATATTAAATTAAGAAAATTGTAAATATAATTAAGAAAATTATAGTATTAATTACTTATAATTTAATTTTGATTATATACAGTATGGATATATAATTAAAAAAAAATTGTACAAATATTATTTTTCATAAATTTTTTAACTTTTAAAATAAAAAAATAGAACGATTAGTCGAATGAACAACATAGCGACTAGCATTACATGTCGTTGGTCGCTAATCATTAGTCGCTAGCGTTTAGCGACAGTAAAACAAACAAGACATACTCGTATGCTGTAACTTGAAAGAGTAATAAATGAATGTTTTACTCTCTTTTGCAGATGAATTTGCTCCAGCCAGGTCCAACAGCAACAACAGTAGTATGTCTAACTCAAGTTGTAACCGAGGATGAGCTTAAAGACAACGAAGAATACGAAGATATAATGGAAGACATGAGACAAGAAGGCGGAAAGTTTGGTAAGAAAAAAAAAACCTCTCTTTTATTACGAATCCATATAGAAAATTAATAAAATTTTAAAAGCATATTGATATAAGTCTCTGTGTTTTCTTGGTTTGTATATGTTTGTTTTACAGCTTTTTGCTATAAAGAATCAGCCCTTAACATACACAGACAGGAGACTAGACTGCATAAACTCTTTTTGATCTGTTTTTGATAATCTTTGTATTCGAAAATGTTTTGTTCTTTAACTCTTTAAATGCAGGTACATTGACTAATGTTGTGATTCCGCGGCCTAGTCCTAATGGTGAGCCTGTTCCAGGCCTTGGCAAGGTTTGTACCAAAACTCTTACCTCACTGACTCATGCGCTCACTCGTGCACTTTCTAAACTCATTGTGGATATATTGGGCAGGTGTTTTTGAAGTATGCGGATACAGATAGCTCGTCGAGGGCACGAACCGGGATGAATGGTAGGAAGTTTGGAGGGAATGAAGTGGTTGCTGTGTTTTATCCTGAAGATAAGTTTGATCAGGGAGATTATGGAGCTTGAATGAAAGGCTTGTTTTGCTTTAAGTGTGTTTTTGCTTTAGTTATAAGACCCATTTTGTGTGATTTTTAAGTCCTAAGTTAAGGATTTTGATACAATTGCTTGTTATTACTTCATGATCATCAATCAATGCTTTCGTGTTTCTGGTAAGTACAAGTACTCGTCAAATCAAAGGTGGGCAAAATAACCAATACTCGAAAAATCGAACCTAACCGAAATATTCGATTCAATTTCGATTTTGAATTGGAGTCGAATTATGAATTTAGATGGATAGATATCAACAATTGTTGTTCATAATTGAAACTAAATTAGAACTGAATTATTTTCACTAATCAACTTTTACAAAAAATAAATAACGTTTTTATTAAATATGTGAGTATTACAATTATATTTAAATGACTTAATAATATATTTTATCAATGGTTTTTTATCAAAAATAAAATAGGAACCGAAATATCCAAACCAATAATGGAATAGAATGAAAAATAGATATCAAAACATGTTTCACGAATAATTGAAACCGAACTAAAATTTTAGAAATTGAATTGAATCCAAACCGAATTTTGTAATAACTTATAAATGTATGTATATGAACTATCTAAAAAAATGAACCAAAAATAATACTCGAACGCCAGACCTAATCAAATCATGACACAAAAGAACACTATTTTCATAATTGTGCACTCAAAATTAGTAAATCTTCATATTACCTTTTTTTGTAAATTTTGTTTATAAGTAATTTTTCTTCGGTCAAAAAAAAAAAAATATCTTCACAGTTTTTAGTAAAAAAAGACCAGTGTTTGTAAAACCATAAACCCTAAAGGTGCTTCCTTTGTTTTTCAACTTCACTCTCCACATTTCGTCTAAACACACATCTCAAGATGGCTTCATCTCGTCTCTATCTCCGTCACATTCGCCGATTTACTTCAGCCACCGGAGATTCTACAACCACCATAAACACCATTACTCCATCTTCAAGCAAGATCTCTGTTTCTAAAGCTAAAGCTACTCTCCGTAAAGTACACGATCCAGATAAAGCTCTTGAGATCTACTCAAATGTCGATAATCACTACGCTTCACCTGTTTCATCTCGTTACGCTCAAGAGCTCACTGTTCGTCGTCTCGCTAAATGTAATCGCTTCTCAGACATCGAAACCCTAATTGAATCTCACAAAAAAGATCCCAAAATCAATGAAGAAGCTTTCTACTCTACACTAATCAGATCTTATGGTAAAGCTTCAATGTTTGATCAAGCTATGAGAAGTTTTGAAGAGATGGATCGTTATAACACACCAAGATCATCGATTTCATTCAATGCTTTACTCACTGCTTGTCTACATTCTCAAAAGTTTGATAATGTCCACCAACTGTTCGACGAAATTCCTCAAAGGTATAAAACTATTATCCCTGATAAAATCTCTTATGGTATATTGATTAAGTCATATTGTGACTCTAATTCGATTGAGAAAGCTATTGAGATTATGAGAAAGATGAAAAGTCAAGGCCTTGAAGTAACCACAATTGCTTTCACTACTATATTGGGATCATTGTATAAGAACGGCGAAATCGAAAAAGCTGAGAACTTGTGGAATGAAATGGTTAAGAAAGGATGTGAATTGGATAATGCAGTGTACAATGTTCGTATAATGAATGCTTCAAAGGAAAATCCTGAGAAAGTTAAAGAATTGATTGAAGAAATGAGTAGTATTGGATTGAAACCGGATACGATTAGTTATAACTATCTAATGACTTCGTATTGCGAAAAGGGTATGTTAGATGAAGCTAAGAAAGTTTATGAAGGACTTGAAGGTAATAGTTGTGCTCCTAATGCAGCTACTTTTAGGACATTGATATTTCATTTGTGTTATTGCGGATTGTATGAACAAGGCTATGTGATGTTTAAGAAGAGTGTGTATATGAATAAGATTCCGGATTTTAATACTTTGAAACATTTGGTTGTTGGATTGGTTAAGAATAAGAAGATGAATGATGCTAAAGGTTTGATTAGAACAGTGAAGAAGAAGTTTCCTCCGAGTTTTTTGAATGCTTGGAAGAAACTTGAAGAAGAACTGGGGTTGAGTTCGAAAACTGATGCTACTACTACTGCTGCTTAAAAGTCTCAAGAACATGGAGATTGAAGATTTGATTATTTTGGTTGGTTTTGTAAGACTTGTTGAGAGCTATGATTTAGCAAACATGTGTTACTTATAAGAATATTATGTTTTGTTTGTTTTTTTCCTTATAAATTAGCTTTTAAGTTTTCTTTTTTGTGGTGGAAATTTCTTCAATGAACAATTTCTAACTTCATAGAGTTCAATTTTTATGTTCTATACACTTTGTGCTTCATGATGAATTCAAGTTTCTTCATTTTATATATATTCTTCTTGCGTTTGAAGGTGTATAAAAAAAATTTATTTGGGTCCGAATAGTAACAACATTACATATCGGGACGGAAATTTTCGGGAATGGGAACGGGACGGGAATTTGGGAACAAAAATATATGTTCCATTTATGTCCCATTTTAAATTCGGGACGGGAACGAGATGAGATGGGATGGGACGGGACGGGAATGGGAATTCCCGAAAATATAACAAAAAAACCAAAAAAAATTTGTTCATGTAGTACTTAGAAAATTTTCAGCGACACACAAGTAACAACCGCAAAAATCGAAACCATTATTTGTATTTAAATAGCATCAAAGTCAATTACTTGTGTTTTAAATAAC
>OVAV01001485.1:0-13160 GCA_900406375.1 Iberis amara
TATATATATATATATATTTTTTTTTAACTCTTAATTCATTTATCATTCATAAAATCTGCATCTGCATTTACATAGGATTGCAAAAAAAAAAGGACAACAATGATAAATCTCATAGTCAAAACTATGATTTACAACTTTCTTGGCCAATTTGTCAGCACAAGTGTTAGTAGATCTAAATTTATGTTGAACCTTAAACTTTGTAAAAATCCTTCGCCATTGATCAATCTTTTTCCGGTAATGATGAAAACGTCGGTTTGTTGATGTTCCATTTAAAAAATCGATAATCACCTTATTATCACCTTCAAATAAAATATTATTATAGCCCAAAGCATTGGCCGATTGTATTGCCCATAACAAACCTGTGAGTTCAGCTTCTTCAATACTTGGTCTTCCTTCATATTTCTCCATACCGCAATGGAGAACAATTCTCTGATTGTTTCGAATTATCCACCCAATTCCATGTAATTGTTGAATATCAGAGAAAGCCACATCATAATTACACTTCACCCATCCAATAGGTAGTGGTTTCTAAGTATTATTTATTTTTTGATTTCCTGTTTTGTTCACCAGAGAACAATTAGAAAGTAGAGCCATATACCATTCATTCATGTCACTCTGTATTTTCTCCATTATTGTAATGTAGGATTGAGCTTGATGTTTAAAAATCAGATCATTTCGCCCTTTCTATAGTCTCCATATAATCCAATATAGGGAATGAGATGATAAGTTAATGAATCTTTGCCAGGGATGTAGGTATTGAACAGGTATCGAAGCTTGTCTAAAATGGAGATGTTTGTATCAAATAAAGGAGCATCAGAGAAGCCTAGACCTCTCCAAATTTGCATCGCGAACGGACAATGAAAGAATAGATGCTCTGAATTTTCTATCTTTGTACAGCCGTGTTTGCATAATGGATCAACAAGCACATGTCTCTGTATGAGATTCGAAGAGGTACTAATGGAATTTGAACTCAAACGCCATAGAAAGTGTTGAAGTTTTGGTGATATTTCTAACTTCCAAATTTGTTGTGCGATGTCTGAATTATGCGCAAGAGGGGCTTTTTGATCCTGGAGAGTAGTGAAATCGATGGTTTGTAGATTATAGCCTGATTTCACTGAGTAATTACCGTCCATTTTATAGTGCCAGATAAAGTCATCTGGTTCAGCAGATTTTGGTAAGAATTGTTGGTAAACATAGTGATGATCATCAGTACTTTATAAACCAGATTACATCAACCAGCCCAAGAACACAAATCAGGAAACAACTAGCCCAAACATACAAAATCCGGCTGGGCTTTTCAGAAAATCCAAACAGGCCCGGGCCCAAATGAATTTAAAGAAAACCCTAAAAACAAACTAGGAGAACCCTAGATGTTTTGCTCCGCCGCCGCTAAACTGCAGATCCGCCGACCTGCCACGTCGACGACCCGGCGGCGAAGAACCGAAGTGACCCTCACACAGTCACCCACGCCGTTTTCTGTTTCTGGACAGGAGGGAGAGGAATATCCGTTTAATGCCTCGGCGAGGGAGGAGACGGCGAAGCTAGGTTTCCGACATGACTGGGATCAAGCAGAACCACCGTCGGGCTTGGTTTGACGGAGGCTTACCGCGGCAGTGGATCCAGCACCACCGTGTAAAGCCTACGCCTCTCTTTCCTCCGATGAACCCAGCCCTAGCCATGCCTTGAGGTCTTCACGCTCCGTCTCTTCGCCGACTCCCATGCTTCTCACGACGACGGATCTGGCCGGAGCCACCGCTGAGAAGCAACTAAATCCTTGAACCGAAAGCTTTGTGAACCCGATGAGAGGGAAGAAGATGACCTGATAAGGATAAAACTTTTAATTTTTATGCATTTCAATTTTTGGATAAAACTCACTAAAGAATTGTATAATTTTGGAATACGAAACAAGAAAAAAACAAGAAAAAAAAATCAACAACTAATAATAAAATAAAGAGTAATTCAATATGTCTCTCTCTCTCTCGCGACTTTTAGGGCGATTCATCGCTCTCTCTCTCTTCCAGATCTGTAACCGCCGGAAGTTTCAATTCCGTTTCCTAGAAACGGTGGTTTCTTTGACGGTTATTCACTTAACTGCCCAAATAACCGATTCTCTGTGCATCTATAAATGGATCCTTCCCAGTCATCTGATCTGGTTTCCCTCAACCACCTTTCTTCCTTTTCCCCTGTTTCTTCTACTAATGTCCGATCGTTTAAAAACCAAATTCCAAGACATAACTTTGGGTATTGATGATGTTATCATCACAATCCCAACAGAACTTTGTCTCTCTGCGTCCCAGGAAACACAATTCAGTCTTGTTGCCAAACCTGTTAACCCTGTGAAGCAGAACCTTCGTGCTATGTTAAATGCATTGCCTCGATTATGGGGCTTTGGTGATGAAGTCCATGGTCGCATCTTGGAAAACAAGACTATTCAATTTCTCTTCCGTAACGAAGAATCACTTTTGTCTGTCCTCCGACGTGCGCCGTGGTCTTTTAATGACTGGATGGTCATCATTCAGCGATGGTCTCCGTCATTTGTTGAACCGGATTTGAAGTTCATCCCCTTTTGGGTACAAGTTCGAGGAATCCCGATCCAGTATCTCACATCTGAAATGGTCATCAACATTGGGAGGAAAATTGGGCATTTTCTCGAAACTGATTTTACCGGAGAGGGCAGTCAACTTGTCAATTACGTTCGGGTCAGAGTGTTGTGGGATGTCTCTACACCACTCCGTTTTCAACGAAAGTTCCAATTTGGAGAAATTGTGGCCACTCTGAAATTTCAATATGAGAAGCTTCGGAAATTTTGCTTTGCTTGTGGTGACCTTAGCCACGATGCATCTGTTTGCACTCTTGGAAACAATTCTCCACCGGTCTCCCCAAGTGATGATGATCCTGATGAAGATGGACCGGATGATGCGCCTGATGATGCCGAAATCACTGATCACAACTCTCCTGCTCCAAACTCGGACCAACCAAATTACGGCACCAATCCTTCAACATCATCTTCCAAGAAGAGGAAGGCTGAGAACATACCAGATTGCTCTTCTCAACTTGAAGCTATTCTTAGTGAATTCAAAAGGACCACGAATGATGAGGATATTCATCAACAAACTGCTTTACTCAAAAGGTATCGTGCTGAAGTCATTGATAGCAAGGTATGGTTTTTCTTTTCCCCCAACAGATTCCCAATGGAGACTAAGACTCCGGAATCACAAGGTGAAGGTGTGGTGGGCCATAATCCACCAAAACCCGGATGAATATCACCTTTTGGAACTGTCGGGGACTAGGGGGACCGACGGTTCGACACCTAAGGGAGTTAAAGAAACTTTATACTCCGGCTATGCTCTTTTTAATTGAAACTAAGAATAGTAATGATGTGGTTTGTGATGTAGCTGGTCAAATAGGATATGAGTATACTAGGTGTGTACCTCCTATAGGACTTAGTGGTGGATTAGATGTTCTCTGGGATTCCTCTGATTCTGTTGATTTCAATGTACTCTCTGAAAGGATTCTGGATTGTTTTATAAATAAAGATGGCTATTCCTTTTATGTCTCCTTTGTTTATGGTAATCCAAATCGCAGTGAAAGACATATCTTTTGGGAACAATTACAGAGAATAAGTGTTAATAGATCTGGTCCTTGGTTGGTATGTGGTGACTTTAATGAAATCCTAATTCCAACTGAAAAACGTGGTGGTCGACATCGAAGCCTTAGCTCTCTCCTTGCGTTTCGTACGATGACATCTATATGTGGTATTTCAGATTTACAATCTACAGGTAATGTAATGTCATGGGTTGGGCGCCGCAGAGGGTTCACAGTACAAAGTCGCCTTGATAGAGCCATGGCCAATCGTGAATGGCTTGCCTTATTCCCTGCTTCCGAAGCTCGTTATCTTGACTTAGTAGAATCTGATCACCGCCCAGTATCTATTTCTATTACTGCTTCTGTTGATTGTGGTAGGAAGTTGTTTCGTTTTGACTCTAGATTATGTGATGATCCTGATTTTTACAATCTAATCAGTCAAAGCTGGACTTCATACTCACCGGAAACTTCCTTCAACAACCGCTTAAAGGAATGCAGACAGGTGATCTCTGCTTGGAAAAGATCCAAGAACTTCAATGATGCTTCTAATATCAAACGTTTACGACAACAGATAGAAGAAGGTACACTAGATAGCATGGTGTCCACTCAAGATCTGTACAAATTACGCAGTGAATTGAATCAAGAATTTCGTCGGGAGGAACTTTTTTGGCAGCAAAAATCACGAAACAATTGGTCACGAAACGGCGATTATAACACTAGATATTTTCATGCTGTCACTAAAAATCGAAGAGCCCGCAATACAATCATCACATTACAATCCACCGATGGTATTCCCCTTCGTGGAAACAGAGACATTGCTCATGAAGCTAAAGTGTATTTTTCCAACTTATTTAGCTCCTCGCAACCACAAAATTTATCAGATTTACATTCTCTCATACAACCTGTGGTTACATCGGAAATGAATCAAACATTACTTCAACCAATTTCGGAGGATGAAGTTCGTTCTGCTGTCTTCGGTATTGGAAGCACCAAAGCACCTGGTCCAGACGGTTACACATCCTTATTTTTTCAAAAGTATTGGGATGTAATCCACAACGATTTGTTTCTGGCCGTAAATTCTTTTTTTGATTATGGGATCTTACCTTTCGGTTCTAATCATTCTAATATATGCCTTATACCAAAGATCAAAGTACCAAAGACTATTCAAGACTTCCGACCAATCAGCCTTTGTAACGTCTTTTATAAGATTATCTCCAAGGTAATAGTTGGCAGACTAAAACCATTTATGTCGAGGTTGGTGGCAGAAAATCAAGTTGCTTATACTCCAGGTCGCTTCATAACAGACAATGTCTTCATCGCTCATGAAGCATTCCACGCTCTGAAATCATCTAGAAAGTGTGCAAATGAATATATGGCAGTAAAAACAGATATCAGCAAAGCCTACGATCGTTTAGAATGGTCGTTTTTAAAGGTAGTTTTGGAACGGAAAGGATTTCATCCCACTTGGATTGATCAAATTATGTCATGCATAAGCACAGTTTCTTATTCGGTGTTAGTTAATGGAAGCCCTTATCATCATTTCCGACCGAAGCGTGGATTACGCCAAGGGGATCCGCTATCCCCATATCTATTTATCCTCGCTAGTGATGTTCTCAGCTCTTTAATCACAGAGAGTCAGATTTCTCATCAGCTTCAATGACTTCGAATAAGTCATGGCGGGCCGCAAATATCCCACTTGTTATTCGCAGACGATTCATTATTCTTCACTCGTGCTGACATTTCTAACAGTACCAATCTTCTACGGATTTTTAAACGTTATGAGCAATATTCGGGACAGCAGATCAATTTATCCAAATCCACTATCACCTTTGGTTCCAAAGTTTTTCATCATACTCGTCAATCTATACAGAGTATTCTTGGAATTACGAAAATGGGAGGTGGAGGTAAATATCTTGGACTACCTGAACAATTCTCACAGAACTGAACAACAATGTTCAAGTACATCAGTACACACCACAGGAAAATATCTGGTTGGCAATCGAAATTCCTTTCCACTGCGGGAAAGGAAACTTTAATAAAATCCGTCGCTCTTGCTATGCCCATATACTCGATGAATTGTTTTCAATTGCCTCTGACTGTATGCCATGATATTGATTCAATGCTTTCCCGTTTCTGGTGGGGAACATCCAATCATCGTCGCAAAATGAGTTGGTTTGCTTGGACACGACTCTCTCGGCCAAAGTTTCAAGGCGGTCTCGGTTTTCGTGATCTACATAAGTTCAACCAAGCCTTACTTGCCAATCAGGTTTGGAAACTTTTCTCACGGCCACATTGCCTACTCTATCGGATCCTTAAACATCGTTATTTTCGAACTACAATATTGTTTGAAGCCACTCCCAAAGCGGGATCTTCATATGGTTGGCAGTCTCTTACCTTTGGATCTCAATTAATACGTTCTGGTCTCATTAAACGTATAGGCAATGGTAGAGATACCTCCATCAGTAATCCTTCCTGGTTACCTACTTGGCCTCCGCGAGCTCCACAGCTACAACATGATCAATTTCAGGTGCTTAGTGTCAGTGATCTAATTTCCAATTCCAGTTTTCAATCATGGGATGATAATGCACTTGACATTTATATACATCCAGTTGATCATCATCTCATCAGACAAATCTATCTGCCCCACCATTCCGAACCAGACACTTACTATTGGAGATTCACAAAGAATGGCTTTTATTCTGTCCGATCAGGGTACCAAGTGTGTCTTTCTCAATCAACTGATTCATCTAATGTGATTCCAATTTCAACTGATCTATCGACTCATATATGGAAATCCTGCATTCCCCCAAAGATAAAACATTATTTATGGCGTATTGGATCTGAATCTTTAGCGGTGGCTTCTAATCTTTATCATCGCCATATCTTTGTCTCCATTGAATGTGTCCGTTGTAGTGCTTCTATGGAAAACGAATTCCACCTACTATTTGAATGTCCATACGCTCAAGCACTATGGCGTTTATCGGGATTCAATATCTCAACGTTCACTGCAAATACATCTGATGTCTCTTCTATTTTATCTTCCCTATTACAAAAATTAAACTCCGGCACAGAGGATCCTCTCCCATTTCTAATACCTATATTCATTTTATGGAGGCTCTGGAAATCTAGAAATGTTTTGTTATTCCAACACAAATCTATTACACCACTGTCTTGTTGGTCTTCATCATACTCTGATGCCTTTGAATGGAATTCTACACTGACCAAATATCCACTTTCGAGTGTCTCCTTACGTTCCTCTTCATGGCAATCTCCTCCTGCTTCTATTATCAAATGCAATGTCGATGTCAGCAACCCAACAAACGGCCCACTGGCTGGACTTGGCTGGATTATTAGGAACGATGGCGGTTCTGTTTTATTTTGTGGATATGGTAAATTTGAAGGTAGACCTGAAGTTGAGGAAGCAGAGGCAACGGCTCTCCTATGGGGTATTCAATGTACCTGGGCACTTGGTTTTCGAACAGCAATTTTTGAAAGTGACAATTTACTTCTAGTACAAGCCATTAATAATTGTCAACCTAATCTGCGATTACAGCTAATCATCGAAGAGATCTTACGGTGGAAGTCTTGTTTCTCCTTCTTCAACCTGCAGCATATATCTCGTTCTGCGAATTCATGTGCTGATTCTTTGTCTAGATTTGCTTTAAGTTCGAATGTTAATTATGATATCATGGCTTATTGTCCATCCTTTATCCAAAACATTGTACTTTCCGATTGCAATCAATAAATGACAGTTTGAGGAAAAAAAAAAAAAAAAACGAAACAAGAAAAACGACAATATGAATGTTTAAAAGGTTAATTTTCCCATCTTATTATTTTTTCTATAAAAGGTTAACCTATTAATAAAAACAAATTACTATGTTTAGAGGGTTAATTTTCCCATCTTATTATTAAGATATGTTATGCGCTGTTTGTTTTAGAAATTTGGGAGTAGAATCTTGATGGTTTATTTTTATTGTTTTAACTCCAGATATGCTTATTTTTTAATTTTAATTTATTAATATTTTTACTTAACAGACGCCCAATAAATTAAAGATCATTTGTTTTTGGGTTACGTATTCATTTTTATGCACATTGTTTAATGTTTATGCTTTAGTAAAACTTTCATTTTTATAATTTAAAATTAATTTTTAATATATAAAAATAGAGATAAATTTAAATTACTTTTATAGGGCTTTTATTATGTAATCTAAATTATTGTAAATTAACTATGTTAGAAAGAGGCCTGGTTTCAGCGGTAATTTAGCTCACTATGCTTGAAACAGAGTTTGTATTGAAACATAGTTTAAAAACAATGAAATTGTTGTGCTAAGTTCACTAGTGATTTTTGAGTTGAGAGAAGACAAACAATATAAAATGAAAGCATTGTTTTATTAATTTCTTCGTATTTTGGATCATATTATCCTAGAATTTAGATTCATATATAGTTGAATAATAGAATGTACTCATTTTTTCTTTCGTAGAAAAATGACGAATTATGTTTAGCATTAAGAAAACACAAAATTCAATTAAAAAAGGACGTATATCCACTAGATCATTAGGTCTTATTAAAATCAGAAACGAGATTTTCATAAATTATTGTAATTTACGTTATTACTTCTAAAGAAAAGAAATATGGACATTTACAAAATTTAATGCAAAATCAGAGCCAAAAAGTTTTTTTTTTAGTGGTCTACAACCATTATCAGTTTCCCTATCTAATAACATTATATTTGATGAAATATCAACACTATATATCATACTCCCTCCATTTCGAATTACTTGTCGTTTTAGAGTTTTGCACACAGATTAAGAAAATTCTATTTTCTATAAAACACCATTAGATATTATAAATCAACCAATAGACTAAAGTCCTGTAATTATTCTATTGGTCAAAAAAGTCAAATTCATTTAATTTCTGCATTGAAAACCTAAAACGACACATATTTTTAAACGAAAATTTTTCTCCAGAACGACAACTAATATGAAACGGAGGGAGTAGAATATATAACAAATATTATCCAAAAAATCATATGCAATAATGCCAAGTTGGCCTATAATCTCACCAAAAGAACATGAAAATTTAATGTATTTTCTCCACATATGTTTTATATATAGCCTATTTTATTGAATTAGTTGCACATCATTTGCTTTCTAATTTATGTCTTATCCTATCACTTTTCTCTGATTACTTTGTTTTATTCATAATTTCAACATTTTTGTTCTTTTCTTCGATTACATTATCCATAAAATATACTCCAATTGCAATAAATAATCAAATATAGAAAGGTTGTTGGAGTTGCCAACTTTTTCGATTAGAATTATCAAATACATTACTGGCTAATTAAATTCAAGTTTATTCACGACATATAATTAATTTAATATCCTTAAATATAGTTACTTTTTAGGTTTAAGGAAATTAATTGCAATTAAATTACCATAAACCATGATTAGTAGGATAATTAAATTAAGACTATCATAGGTTAGGTAAAATCATTCAACAATATAAGGTCAAACTCTACTGATTATGTTCTTTTTGTTTCATTTTTGCTTCAAGGAAACTTTAAGATTATAATCTTTGAAGATCATGTTGTATATCTTTAATCAATCATTAATCTTTATTTTGAGGTAAAGAGCTTAAAACACATTTATGTATTTTAAATCAATTATATAATATTATATAGGTCATCTTAGATTAAAACACAATCCCCATTATATAATCATGGACCATAATTGCATCAACTATACGATTTAAAATCTTATGGTAAGCCTTACACTTATCAAATCCAAAATGCTTTATGGAGTAAATCGCATTGGATCGTAAATATTCTAATTCGTAGCTTTTTATTTTATTTTTATTTTTTTAAGAATCCTTGAAAAGTTACCTTTTTGTATTAAGTTTTACTTTTAACCTTCAGACAAGAATCTCATCTTTAACTAAAAGAATAAATCTTTCGTAAATTCCCATTTGTTGGTTTAAAATGGAAATTTCTAATATTTTTAGTTTCGTTAATAAGGATATTCAAACTATTAACATATAAAATTCGGTAAAAGTTTCCATTTTTTTTTTCTTTCCATTTAAGCAAATTGAAGAAGTAAGTAATTATGGAAATTTAAGTATAACCCATGTATAAGAGATACCCCAATAAAGGTCTTAACGAACAACTATGTTCTTTTGGGTTTTGACAAAATCTTTAGAGGCTCTTCTTCTCGTGTGTGAAATCAAAACCAGAGATCATTCTCGAGTTGCCTTCAAGATTTTTATTTCCGAGGTAAATATTGTTTTTATACGATTGCTTATCATTTATTTAACGCTAATTATACATTCATGCGCAATTCACAACATTTTTTTTATTATTAAACTTTGGATATTCGGAATTTTCTGCTCTAATTTTGAAGATAAAATCTTGTTCAGAATTTATTTATTTTTCTAATAAATATGAACCATTGGTTATAGAGTTTTAATGAAGTTAGAAATCCAAACGAAATCATATTTTATTAGGTAAATCATTTTAAAATTATGTGTTATTCATTTATTTATTTGTAAATATTAGTTGAAATTCGTTGTTACTTGGATTCATGATTATTATTGAATTTTAAAACCGATCTTATATTTAAACGGATCGAAAATATTTTTTTAAAATATATATAAAAATCAGATTTGTGTGTTATTTTAAATCTAATCATTTTTTGATCTAGAATTTTTTTAATTCTAACGAATTTATAAAATTATTAAAATATATGAACCAATAAAATAGAGATTGTTTTGGAGAGAGGATTTGGGTAATGCAAGTTAACATAATCACTCTTACAAAAGTAGGAATCAGATTGGAGAAAGAAGAGAGAAAGAGTTTTTAAGCTCTTTTAAGGATTCTCTCTCTCTTCTTCACACACTATCTCTCTCTCTAGACTTCTTTTCTTCTCCTTGAAACAAACTAGAGAGAGATAGGAAGAAAACACAAACATATCTTTTTAGTTCCTTTTTATTATATAAACAAAAATTTGCACAATTCCCAATACAAACCTTATTAAGAAACTTCAAATTCCTGATTTTGGTGGTCTTTTTACAGGAGAGAGAGAGAGAGAGAGAGAAGTGTAGAGAGAGATTATAATGGTAGTTCATAAGAGGATCCACATTAACATTATTTGGTTTTGTCTCTTTATCTCTCTCTCTAACCATGGAAGAGCATCTTTGTCTTCCTCATCATCAACATTCTTCAATCTTTCTCTCTCTCATCAACATCCATTCCCTGAAAATGTTGTTCTTCATCTTCAAAGGTATAAACTTTTTCTCTCTCTTCAAATAAAAATCGAAACTTTACAACAAAAAAAACAGAGTATCCTCATCATCTCCTCTGTTTTCAACAATGCAGAAAGCTTAAAGATTCTCTCTCCAAAAGAAACCTCCTCCCTTACGACGGCGACACGACGTCTCCGGTACAAGCTTGTATCACCGGAAACCCAATCGACGATTGTTGGCGATGCGATCCAAATTGGTCGGAAAATCGTCAACGACTAGCTGATTGTTCAATTGGATTCGGACAAGGAACACTCGGAGGTAAAGGTGGTCGCTTTTACCTCGTAACTGATTCTTCCGACAACGATGCGGCGAACCCAATTCCCGGAACACTTCGTCACGCCGTAATTCAACCGGAGCCACTCTGGATAATCTTCTCCGGCGACATGGGGATTAACCTAAAACACGAGCTTATCATCGGAAGTTACAAAACAATCGACGGAAGAGGAACGAATATTGAAATCACAGGTCATGGTTGTTTAACGATTCAACAAGTGAGCCACGTCATCATCCACAATGTTCATATTCACCATTGTAAACCTTCCGGTAACACTTTGGTTGCTTCTTCTCCGACACATGTTGGATTCAGAGGAGTCTCTGATGGTGATGGAATCTCAGTTTCAGCTTCACATCATATTTGGATTGATCATTGTTCTCTTGGTTATTGTTCCGACGGATTAATCGACGTTATTCTTGCTTCCACCGCCGTCACAATTTCTAACAACTATTTTTATCATCACGACGAAGTTATGCTCTTAGGTCACGACGACCGGTAAAAAATATATCTCGAATTTTAAATTTTAACCCCAATACTTTTGAATTTATCAATTTAGTCCAATTTTTTTGGTTGTTGTCTTGTGATATTTATATTGAGAAGGTATACGGCGGATACGGGGATGCAAGTAACGATTGCATTCAACCATTTCGGAGAAGGGTTAGTTCAGAGGATGCCGCGGTGTCGGCACGGTTATATCCACGTCGTGAATAATGATTTCACGGCGTGGGAAATGTATGCAATCGGAGGAAGTGCTAATCCTACTATTAATAGTCAGGGTAATCGTTACACTGCACCTCTTGATCCTAATGCCAAAGAGGTAATGTTTCTATTAGTCAACAAGAGTTATTTTGCACTAAACTACGTTTGAATTAAGGTGGTAACACATTGTGAAATATGAGTGTTCGAGTATTCGGTTTAATTTAGTTCGGCTTTTTTGGGGGTTTAAATTGTTCAGATATAAAAATTTAAGATTCATTTGTGTATGGTTCGGATTCAATTCAAGTTCTAAAATTTGGTCCAGTTCCATTTATTTGGATAATAAATATATCTATTTGGATAATTCTTTTATTTTATTCGGGAACTTAAAGTACTTCGGTTCCTATTCAATTTTTGACTAAAGTCATTAATAAAAATAAAAGTAAAAAAAATAATTTTTAACTAATATTATATAATTGCAAATGAGCAAGTGACCCAATGGTAGTCACCTTTGCATATAACTGCATCAACCAAGGTTCGAACTCTGCCGCTTTCAGTTAGGAGAGAACTATCTAGAGACTAGGTTATGATGACAAAAAAATTAATATTATATAATTTAAATATATGTAATTATATTGTTTGTGTATTTAATAAAAACATTATTATTTTTGGTGAAATTTGGTTAGTTTATATAATTCAGTAAAGTTTCAGTTAGTCAAATAATAAATTTTATATCTATTTAGATAATTTCATAATCGGTTTAGATTTAAAATTAAATATTTTGGTTCAATTTGGTAATTTGGTTTGGATTCTTCAATTATCATTTATTATTAACGACACTAATACAAATGACTATACTATATATTGTGGTTATCAAATAGTAATGTTTATAACCGAATGTTTTGTTATAGGTGACGAAACGTGTGGATGCAAATGAAAAACATTGGGAAAAATGGAATTGGAGAACGGAAGGAGATGTGATGGTTAACGGAGCTTTTTTCGTGCCGTCAGGTGACGGAGTTAGCCCGGCGTTCGCCAGAGCCACCAGTGTTCAGGCCAAAGCAGCCGCGTACATTGACCAACTTACAGTCAATGCCGGCGTTTTCGGCGATCCCAGGTATTCTAATTATAGTATTACCTACTCTAATAATGCATCGTCCACACAAACTAGCATCTTTAGTTTATTACTTATTTATTTATTTTTTTAAATCATTTAGAATTACTTAGAAAATAGCATCAGCAATTTTGTTTCAATAACTTTATTCTTAGTTTATAAATATATATATATATATATATATATATATATAT
>OVAV01001486.1:1189-13159 GCA_900406375.1 Iberis amara
GACATTTTAAGAGGGACTGTCCAAAGAAAGGTCAAGGAAAAGCAAAGGATCAATCAACTCAAAAGGGTGAAGCATCAAACGATCTGGAATAGAGTATTTGGAGGCATTAACAATCTCTGAGGCAAACTCAGTCAGTCAATTTGACTTCAAAGAAATNACAATTTCTGAGGCAAACTCAGTCAGTCAATTTGACTTCAATGAGATCTGGATCCTGGATACCGCTTGCACCTACCATCTAACACCTAGAAGAGATTGGTTCTGCAACCTAAAAGAAATGGATGGAGGCCTGGTTAAAATGGGAAATGAAACCACTTCACAGGTAAAAGGTATTGGGGATGTTAAAATAATGACTGACAATGCGAAATGTTTACTTGTAACAGGTGTGAGATATGTCCCACACTTCTCTAGAAATCTCCTGTCACTAGGTACATTTGAAAGTCAGGGTTGTGCTTTTGCATCTGAAAATGGAAAGTTAGAAGTCAAAATGGAAGGAAGGATAATGTTGCAGGCTGAAAGACATGGAAAACTCTATTTCTTAAAAGGAAATAGCATCACAGGTTAACACAATTACCAAAACTGATGATACTGTTTGTGGCATAGCAGGTTAGCACATGTGAGTCAAAAGGGGATGGACATATTGGTTAAGAGAGGATACCTGGATGACAAAAGAGTGTCAAGCATGGAATTATGTGAGAACTGTGTCTATGGTAAATCACACAAGACAAGTTTTGGCACAGGGAAGCATTCAAGTCAAGAATGCTTAGACTAAATTCATGCTGACCTTTGGGGTNAATTCATGCTGACCTCTGGGGATCATCTTCAGTGCCACCATCATTAGGTAACTGTCATTACTTCCTTTCCTTAATAGATGACTACTCGAGAAAGGTATGGGTTTATTTTCTCAGATACAAGGATCAAGCTTTGGATAAATTCAAAGAATGGAAAGCCTTGGTTGAAAATAACACAAGTTTAAAGATAAAGAAGCTGAGGACAGATAATGGCCTCGAGTTTTGCAACAAGGAATTTGATACTTTCTGTGCAGAAAATTGTATATCTAGGCACAAGACAGTTCCTTATACACCTCAACAAAACGGAGTGGTGGAAAGGATGAATAGGACCATTCTTGAAAAGGTGAGAAGCTATTTAAGTGAGTCTGGTCTCCCAAAAGGATTCTGGGCAGAAGCTGTCAACACGGCGGTTTACATAATAAACTTGCTTCCCTCATCAGCAATAGAAGGTCAAATACCAGAGGAGCTTTGGTCTAAGAAGCCTCCAAGTTACAGCCACTTAAGAAAGTTTGGCTGCATCTGTTATTTTCATACATATGAAGGTAAGTTGCAACCTTGTGCCAAAAAGGGTGTCTTTATAGGCAATCCCTTGGGGGTTAAAGGATATAAGGTCTGGAGCATAGATGATAAGAGATCATTGGTAAGCAGGAATGTGACCTTTAATGAAAGTTGCAGCTACAAGGATCTCACAGTAAGATCAGGTCAGGGAAAAAAGACAGATATAAGTTTCCTTGAGTTTGAAATAGATGAGGCTCAGAGAAGGAACACAGATTCAGGTGAAGAAAATCAGGAGTTTGGAACTCCGGTTCATCACACAAGTCTTTCTGCAGGCTACCCAACATAACAGGCAGGGGAACAGGAATCAGAAGACTCAGAGCCTATTGAAAGAAGTTACAGGTTGGTCAGAGATAGAGAAAGAAGAGTCATCAGAGCTCCAATCAGGTTTGATGATGAGGACTTCTCTAACTATGCAATGATGGTATCAGAAACTGTGCCTACTATAGAGCCAAGAAACTTTCATGAAGCAATGGAAGATCCTCAGAGACAGAAATGGAAAGAAGCATCAGATGAGGAAATGCAATCTCTAATGAAAAACATAACTTGGATCTTGGTTGATAAGCCAAACTGAAGAAAAATCATAGGATGCAAGTGGATACATAAGCTTAAACCAGGAATTCCAGGTGTAGAAGCTCCAAGGTTTAAAGCAAGACTAGTTGCAAAAGGATTTGCGCAAAAGGAAGAACTTGATTATAATGAGATCTTTGCACCTGTAGTGAAGCATGTATCCATAAGATTCCTTATGTCAATTGTGGTTCAAGAAGATCTAGAGTTGGAGCAATTAGATGTCAAGACTGCATTTCTGAATGGTGAGCTAGAAGAGGAGATTTACATGGCTCAACTAGAGGGATATGTAACAAAGGACAAGGAAAATCAAGTTTGTCTCCTACAAAAGTCTTTGTATGGGTTAAAGCAGAGCCCGAGACAGTGGAACCAGAAATTCAGTTCATTTATGAAGGAGATAGGTTTCAAAAGAAGTGACAAAGATCACTGTGTCTACATCAAGATGGAAAAGGGCACATATATCTACTTGTTACTCTATGTAGATGATATGCTTGTGGCCAGTAAAGACATGGAGATTCAAGGCTGAAAATGCAACTAAGTACCAGGTTTGAGATGAAGGATCTTGGGCCAGCAAAGAGAATACCGGGTATTGATATAACCAGAAACAAAAATGAAGGCTGGTTAAAATTATCACAAGCAAGCTACTTACAAAAGGTACTGAAGACTTTTGGGATGGAGCAAGCAAAGGTTGTTCACACACCATTAGGCTCTCACATTAGGCTATCTGCTGCAACAAAAGAACAATTAGAATCAGATGAAGCATACATGAGATATGTCCCTTATTGCAATGCTGTGGGAAGTCTCATGTATGGTATGATTGGAACTAGGCCAGATTTGGCATATCCAGTAGGAGTTATCAGCAAATTTATGAGCTCTCCAGTCAAGGCTCATTGGAATGCAGTGAAATGGGTTCTAAGGTATGTGAAAGGTTCAGTGGAAACAAGTTTGGTATTCAGAAAGTCAAGTGATTTCAGAGTGTGGGGCTACTATGATGCAGATTATGCGGATGACTTAGACAGAAGAAGGTCTTTAACAGGTTTCTCTTTTGTGTCTGGTGGCTGTGCAATTAGTTGGAGGTCGTGTTTACAGAGAGTGGTTGCTTTGTCAACAACTGAATCAGAATATATAGCTCAGACTGATGCAGCAAAGGAAGCAGTTTGGTTACAGGAGCTGTGTCAGGAGTTTGGTTATAGTCAAGACTATGTTGAAGTGTTCTGTGACTCTCAAAGTGCTTTATCTTTAGCAAGAAACAATGTTTTCCACGACAGAATGAAACACATAGCTACCAAGATTCATTTCATTAGGGATATGGTGGAAGAAGGCTTGAAAAGAGTAACAAAGATTCATACAAGTGTTAATCCTGCTGTTGTTTTCACTAAGGTATTAGCTGTTAATAGATTTAGGGAATTGCTAAGTCTATTGAGCTGCTACAAAGAGTAGTAGCTGAAATTCTGAGAGAGGAATCCACTGGAGAAGCATGGAAGTCTGGCCAAGGTGAAGTTTGTTGAGGAAATTGGTTAGACTTGGCACTTAAATCAGATTTGAAAGAACCAGTTTTAGCTCATTTAATTAAGAGCTATGGTTTAGTGTTTCGGTTCAAATTGATTTGTTGGTTTATGCTTCGCCGGTTCAGTCTCGCATCAAGCTCAAGATCAAGACTGGAGAATAGAGACGTTAGAGGAAGTTTCAAGTGGTTGGGGTTGATGCGATTTCAGTTAGATGATCTGAATCTATATAAGCCTAAGCTTGACCTTGGTTCTGGGTAGAGTGAGAACTATCGAATTCATCTTGTAAACTCGTTCTAAGAGAGATAGAGAGAGTTAGGTGATTCGGGATAGATAGGCGGCTAATTCTCTGTGTGAATTGGTGATACACATTCTCACCTCTTGTAATCAGTTCTTGAGAAGCTAGTGGATTCCGAGAATCTCTCGGTCCAGACGTAGGTTGCTTTGGCAGCCGAACTGGGTGATCAAATCTTGTTCTTCTTTTATGTTTGATATTGTTCTGTTATTAGTTCAATTGTTAAGTTTGCTTGAAGTTGCTATTAGATTTTGTTCAATCTTGTGTTCATTGAATATTGTGTGAGTTGATTTGAAGGTGAATTAGGTGAGCAATTCAGTTCCAGCTTCTACAGAATCAAGAAAACCATAATCCTAAAACAATAAGTATTTACATATATTAGATAACTCCTAAAGATATGCATATATATAGATATCTCCTAAATATAATCTTGATTCTTTTATTCTCCCTTATCTTCTACTTCAAGATAACATGAACATTCTCCCCCTTAATTTTGAAGTTTTCTTCACACACATCTCGAACTCCAATGAGCTTTCCCATTTCCTTGAACCTTGTTCTTCCAAGAGCCTTTGTTAAGATATCTGCTTTTTGTTCAGCTCCACAAATATGATGAACTTCGATTAGTTTATTTTCTATGCATTCTCTTATAAAGTGATACCGAGTGTGGATATGCTTGCTTCGACCATGAAACACCAGATTCTTCGATTTATTGTCAACTTTTATTATCATATTTTCACATGAAGTTCTGATGGCTTCCTTTAGCAATTCTTGAAGCCATATAGCTTGCTTAGCTGCTTCTGTAGCTGCCATGAATTCTGCTTCGCCAGAGGATAGAGCCACAATTTGTTTTTGAGAGCACCATGTGATTGGAAAATCATTCATATAAAATATGTGACCGGTAGTGCTTCTTCTATCATCCATATATACATTATGGCTACTATCAGAAAAGCCTAATAGCTCGTTTCCTAACTTTTCGGCCAAAGGTGATTCCATGTGACTTTGTTCGATGCAGATATCTTAACACTTGTTTCAAAGCTACTCCATGAGACTCTTTAGGTTCTTGCATGTACCTGCTAAGAACTCCAACAAAATAAGAGAGATCATGTCTTGTGTGAATAAGGTACCTTAAACATCCAATGTTTCTTCGATAGTTGTCTCATTAATGCTCTCTTTTTCTTTTGACATCTTTAAGCCTGGTTCCATGGGAATATGGCACGAGTTGCATTCGGCCATTTCAGCTTCGGTTAATATCTTCTTAGCTTATGTTTCTTGTTTAAGTGTTTCTCCTTTCTCATGTTGTTTTACTTGAATCCCTAGGTAATATGTCAATAAGCCAAGATCGCTCATTTCAAACATTGTAGACATCTCTCTTTTGAAAGCATCAATCACGTCATATCTTGATAAAGTGACAAAAAGATCATCGACATACACTGCAATGAGTAGTGTATATTCTTTCTTGTGTTTTCGGTAAAAGGATGGCTCTTTAGAACATCTTTTAAAGCTCATATCTTTAAGTACTTTATTTAGTTTCTCATTCCAAGCTCTTGGTGCTTGTTTCAAACCATAAAGGGCTTTATTTAGTTTGTAAACTTTATTCTCTTTTCCTTGAGCGATAAACCCTTCTGGTTGAGATACATATACTGTTTCCTTTAGATCACCATGTAGAAAAGCTGTCTTTACATCCAGATGATGTATTTCCCAATTGTTAGAAGCGGCCAAAGAGATAAGAAATCGAACTGTTTCAATTCGTGCCACAGGAGCAAACACTTCTTCATAATCAATAACATGTTTTTGTACATAGCATTTTGCTACTAATCTAGCTTTGTACTTGTTTATGCTTCCATATGAATTTCGCTTTATCCTAAAGACCCACTTTAAACCGATAGGCTTAACTCCATGTGGTAAGTCCGTTAGATTCCACATTCTATTCTTCTCAATAGACAATAACTCATCCTTGCATGCATCTATCCAAGCCTTCTCTTCCTTTGCTTCTTCAAAGTTCCATGGCTCTTCGTTTAGTGTCAATATCAATCTCTCTCTTTCTAAATATGCGATTTGCACATAATCCTCTAGATACTTTGGCTTTGTGCTTATTTTTGTTGATCTTCTCGGTTGAGTGATGAGCTCTTCTTCATCCTCATTAACCTCGATCACATTATCACTACCATTAGCGATATTTTCTTCAACTTCTTCTTTGATTTCTTCCTTCCTTATATTCCTAATAAAATTCGCTTGAATCATTGTGTTCTTCTTGTTCGATATTAGTCCACTTCCTGCTTGAGGTTTCATCAAACACAACGTTTCTACCTACAATTATCTTTCGACTTGATTGATCAAATACTCGATGGACTTATGTTCATGGTTCAGTTCCGAGATGAACTAGCATTCTAGAACAATCATCTAGCTTTTTCAGGTGAAGTTTATCTATCCTTGCATGTCCAATGCAACCAAACACGCGCACATGTTCTAGATTCGGTTTCCTCTTCTTGAGTGCTTCGTATGGAGTTCGACCAACTAGGGTTCTTGTGGCGACTCGGTTTATGAGATAAGTGGCATGTCTCACTGCTTCTCCTCAGAGATAGTTTGGAACTTTCATGTGTTTTAACAAGCTTCTTGTCATTCCCATAAGAGTTATGTTTCTTCTTTCAACTACTCCGCTTTGTTGTGGAGAGTAGGGCGCAATCATGTGTCTTGAAATTCTGAATTTTTCACAAAAATTTTGGAACTCTTGTGATGTAAATTCTCCACCTCTATCCGTTCTTAGGGCTTTGATAGTCTCTCCTATCTCTTGTTCGATTTGATTTTTAAATCTTTTGAACTTTCCAAAAGCTTCTCATTTATCTTTTAGTAATATCGTCCACATGTAACGTGAGTTATCATCGATAAGCACAAATATGTACTTATTACTTAAAGCAGTAGGTGGAGATATTGGACCACAGAGATCTCCATGTACTAGTTCAAGTAAATTTGTGGCACGATATGTAGTTGCTTGTGGAAAAGAATTTCTTGCTTGCTTTCCAAGAAAACATGATGTACAATGCTCTTTCTAAAATCGAACCTGAGGTATGCCTGTGACTAACTTCTTACTTCTCATATCTTTCATAGATTCAAGACCTATGTGTCCGAGGCGTGAATGCCATTTTGAGAATAGGCTTTGCATGGTTGTTACTTGTAGACATCTAGTTTCTACCTTCTCCATGATCACCTTGTATAAACGATTTTTTGAGCGAATTGATTTGGCAATTAAGTTCCCTTTCTTATCGACTAAGGTAAGATAATTTTATTTCATTGTAACTTCACAACCAGCTTCAGTTTCTTGTCCTAAACTTATGATGTTACTCTTTAAATCTGGAATGTAGTACACATCAACTAAGATTCTTTGTTTTCCATTGTTGCTCAAGAAAATTATTGAGCCTTTTCCTTTTATATCAACTCGTGAGTACCTGTGATAGAGTCATCGATAACCTTAAAATATGTGGGATTCTCAGTCATGTGGTTACTTGCTCCTTTGTCTAAGTACCACATATTATATGTATTTATGTTGGTCTCGAAATTCTTAGGTATTACATTCTTCTCATATAGATATACCACCTCATTCTTGCTTTGCTTCTCATCGTTGATACATCCAACTTCATGTACTATTAATTCATCTGCTTCATGAGTCTCAGTTTCATCAACTTGGGCTTCTTGTATTTTAAGTAACCTATTAGGGCAAGATGAAGCATAATGATATCACATCGATAACATTCAATCTTTTATAGGTCTTTAGCTCCACCTACTCTGCCTCTACCCCTTCCTCTGAAAAACCGTCCTCCTCGACCTCTTCTTCTACCATCTCCATTTTTGTTTCGGTTAGGTTGGTCTTCACTAGTCTCGTTCTGAGCATATAGTACTTTAGTCAGCTCCTCATGTTCTTCTTCCTCAATCGTAATTCTCTCCACATATGCTTTTATACGGCTAATAATGTCCTCAAAACTAGTTTTGTTTAGATCCAAAACTTGTTCTAGAGCTGCTACTATATGTATGTATTTTATTATTGGAAGTCCCGACATGAACTTCTTTACCATCTTTGAGTGATCTATCTCAACTCCTAACTCAGCTGACTTTGATGCTATATCTGATATTCTCCCAATAACGTCATCAATCTTCTCTGTGTCTTTCATATTTAACCTATCAAATTTGGCTATCAAACTCTGAAGCCTTGCTTCTTTGACTCTTTCAGCTCCTATATGTCTTGTTCTTACTGCTTCCCATACTTATTTGGATGTGTTTAGATTACCAACTTGAAGATGAAGTGCTTCAGGTACTAAATCAAAAAGTAGAGCGGTAGCTAAGTCATTCTTTGTTTCGTCGAGACCTCCTTTCTCGATTACTTCCCATACTTTATTGGCTTTGAGGATCATCCTCATCTTCATGGCCCAAACGGTATAGTTAGTTGTGGTTAACATCGGACACTTTAGAGTAGATGATCCACTACCTTCTTTAGCCTTCGTTGTCTTCATGTCTTTAGCATCTTCGTTCTTCACTTCACGATCATCACCCTTCGCCATTGTTTCCTTATCGTGGGATAAGAACCTTTTGATCTTTTAGGTTTATTTTATGCTTTGATACCAATTGTTGTAAACCTAACTTGCGATAGATCAATATTAAGGAATCTATCTCTTTATTAAACTTAAGAAAATCTCTCAAAACATAAGTTTCAAAACAATGTATGAGGATACCACACTTTGATACTTCCATTTATATAAGAATCAAGAAAACCATAATCCTAAAACAATAAGGATTTACATATATTAGATAAATCCTAAAGTGTTTATTTTATTTATTTATTATTACTTTTTTTTGTCAAAAAATAAAGATAACTCCTAAAAATATGCATATATTTAGATATTTCCTAAATATAATATCTTCTACTTCAAGATAACATCAACATGGTCCTTCGTTTCGACATGCTCAACTACCTTCATCCATAATCATGGTGAACGACACATAAACCTTGAAACCTATCATATGTATCTTGGCTTTGACGACATCTTCACAGCTCTTTTGAGGTCCATCGCTTCTATCAATTGTGGCATGTACTTCAATAACTCTTCGATATTGGAAAATTTTAGCCAACAAAAATGGCAAACCTACAAGAGGCCATATCCAGTAACTAAAAGATCAAATGACGAAATCCACTAAATCGACCATGTAACTTTGGAGTCTTCTGTACGGATCTTGATTTTCCATTCGCTCTTGGTTCGTTGGTTGGTGTTGCCGTAGCTCCTCTTAATGTTGTTTGGGATTTTTCGTATTGTTGTTCTTTCTTTTCTCTTTCTTTATCCTTTGTGGTGGCATCGTTTTTAATTTTATGAGCATGTACTTCTTTTTTAGAGGCCTTGTTCGTTTCAGCATTCGGATATAGAATCCAGATGCAAATATCCATATGTTGTTCGTTTGGTCCATTTATAATTAACATCTAGATACAAAATTTTTTATATCCAAAAAATCCAGATATTTTGGATACTAAAAAAGTAGTATATGGATGCTATATCTGAGCTTGCTTCTGTCTCACTTTTCTCTCGTTACCAGAGCTTCATCGCAGCTGCCAGAGCTTCTCTCGCGGCTGCCGGAGCTTCTCTCGCCACCACCGGAGCTTCGAGCTTCAACGCCATATTTAAGGAACTTCCTTCTCTAATCGTTTGAAGGTAACTTATCCCGAGGCTTGTATATAATCTAGGGTTTTTAGATTGTTATTCAATGGAATCTCCTTGATCTCCTTATTGAGTTTTGAATTGATTATTCTAAGCTTCAGAAATTGGTGTGTTGAGAAGTTAAGAAACCTTATGGTTCTTATCATACTTGAGTTTCGTGGGTATCACTTTGATTGATTCCTTGATTATTTTAAGATATTATCATGGCTTATCAAACTTCAAAACGATTTGAAGATACCCATTATAAGATATTATTACGACTTTTGATTGCTTCTCTTTCCTTTCTGCAACTATCTAACCGTTGTGTATGGTCTTTGTGGATTTGACTTTGCCTGTATCTTCAATGCACTGTTGTACATGATGTGATAGTGTTCTTCAAAACCTAAATGTTATATAGTTTGCTTTCATTAGAGGCCTTTGCTATCACTCTGCTTTCCTTTATCAATGTTTCTGCGCTTAGATGGTTTGTTTGATTATTAATGAGTGAACATTCACTTTTCTTTTTCTTTGGATCACTTGTAGAGTTAAAGCTGGTTTTGAACCTCAAATAGAAAAGGAAATATGGCTTCAACAAACAATACGAATGAAGTAAGTTCTATATCCTCCCATTAAAATCATATTTGGAAACATGATGACATTTTGTTTGGTGTATTTTTGGAAAGTTATATCAAATTGCATTCTATTTTGCAATAGTCTATCTATATATGGAGTACCACCAACAAATACTAGAGAATTGTTTAACCGCAAGCATGCAAGTTCAAGTTCGGTAATTGAACGTACATTTGGAGCGTGCAAAGAAAAATGGAGGATTTTAGACCGTATGCATCCTAAGTATGAGTTGGAAAGATGGGTTATATTTGTAACTGCGACTATGACACTCCATAATTTTTAAGTGATTCAAATATCAAAGATCGTGACTTTGTACAAGGGGAAGCAATGGTAAAATATGAGCATCATGGTGATCAAGTAGTAGAAAATGATCACGTTCCATATATACCAATCGGTGAAAGAGCAATGGAAGCTATATGTGATTCTATCACAAAAGAGATTGCAGGAGAACTTCATTTTAGTATATGTATCATTTCTTATTTGAGTGTAAACTTTATTATGTACTTTAGAGATATTTAATCTTTGTTATATGTCTTTGCTATCATAACATATTTATATTTATGTATGACTTTTGTTTTATTATATGTCCAATTTTAGTTAGTTTCTTTTTGTTTTTTTGTTTTAATTTAGATTATTTAAAAAAATCTTCAAAATTTTCATTAAATATATAATTGTTTCAAAATAATTATCAACTACTTTTTGTAAATTTTAATTTGTTAAAATAAATATTAAAAAATTATATTTGAAAATAATTTGAAAACTTTTTTAATTATTAACATCATATATATAATAGGAAGGTTTTTTCTCTCTCCTTAGAGCTCCACCTCATCATCTCTATTTATTATGAGCTCCACACAAGTATAAATGTAATTTTAAATATTTTAACAATCTAAATAAAAATAAAAATATATTTATAAAACTAATTCTCATAAAAAGTGGTGGAATTATTATCCGGGATTCGCCTGGATCCGCTCCGAAAATTAGGATATCCGAGGAGGCTAGATACAGAACCTAATCCGGATATTAACATTTTTATGTCAGGATATCCGGATCCTGATATATTATGATATTTTATATACTTTTAAATATATATTATGTTGTTTTAATAAAAAATACTTAAATATTTTAATTTGTATTATTTGAAAATACTTAAATTTTATTTCCTTAAAATATAATTTTAAATGTAATTTTATAATCAGTTTTCAATTTTTTTTTGAAAAAGTTCATTAACTTTTTTTTAATATAGGCATCGGATCCGGATATCCGAATCGATCTGACCCCTACAATTGACTTTATAATTCTGTTAACTTTTTCATCTGATTAATTTAGAACATTACATACGAAAAATGTCAAAGACGCATACCAAAGCCAGCGGAATGTGCATATTCCCCAGAGTCTAATAATTATGTTAATTGTTTACGGATGCTATGGATCAAATATAACTATTCAAATAAAACATTTCTCCTTCTCTACTCTTTTATGAAGCATTTTTTAAGACTTTCGCTTGTCTTCCTCACATATTTTGCAACTTCTAAGCTTGCATTTGAGAATATATAACAATATATTATCATGAAAGCTATTTTTAAGCAATAGTGAAGCAAGTGGACTAAATAAAGTTCCATAACTAAAAATATATCATTTTCATAAATGTAAAAGAAATATTGACATTAGCGCAATAGTGATTACTACATTCTAGATATGAATATACTTCTAATGTAAGAGTGATTAGATGCATGATATAGATCAATGAGGGTAGAGAACCTTGACATTACTAAAACGGTTTTGCTTTTTTTAATCACTATTTGAGATTTTAAAACATATAATATGCTATAAACATTACTTGATTATGTCTTATATTTATAATCTATTTAAATTAATTTTTATAACTAAAATTTGCATAATTCCAACCTAAACATGTTTAAATTATCATTTAATATATATATATATATATATAT
>OVAV01001487.1:0-13157 GCA_900406375.1 Iberis amara
TTAGTACGTATTCTACAGGGGGAAAAAAATCGACCACCCTTAGAACTATTCATATATTGTTTTTGGTAAAGATTGGGATGTTATTAAGAATTGAATAGGAATATAAAGTGTGGATATGAATGGATTAGCCATACATTTCATTTCAAATCAGGATTTTGATTTTTTACCTATTAACGAAATCACAAATTAAGTTAGCTTCCTTATAAAAAAAAATATTGACTCAATCTCTATCCTTCAAATTAAATTGTCAAACTATCTCCTTCACTCCTTCTAATGATCCATCTAACAAGAATCAATACTCCCTCCACATTATAACTCTCCACACATTAAAATTTGAAAAACATGACAAAAAAAAAATCTAAGATTCATATTTAAAATTTATTTCTTCAGGATAATTAATTGCCATTTCAATTTTTCTATCCTCCATCATTTATAAATATTAGTTCAAATTAAATATTGGTGACCCACATTTAAAAATAATAATTAAAGAAATTTAAAAGCGTGGGACCAATAAAAGACAATTTCTAAGACCAGAAATTTAGAAAAATTATAAGTTAGGGAAAAAAGGAAAAGAAAAAATAGAGAAAAAGGCAATAAATGTCTTGAGGAGTGATGTAAACTAATAAGAACCTCACTCATCTCGTGTTCCAAAGCTTCGAAAAATTCCATCTGCTGTTTTTATTCGCCTGCACTATTCTTCTTCACGCTTCTCCCAATTTCTTACCTTTTTTTCTTTTTAATTTTTAAGTAATTACTGACGAAAACAGCAAACAAACAGGCAAAAAAAAAAAAAAAAAAAAACTNAAAAAATACTCACTCACATCAATGCAGAAAGCGACAAAGGAAAAGGCGGAGAGAAAAGTAAAAGGTTCATAATAAAATAAAAAAAGAAGAAAGAAAGATCAGATTTTTTCTTTTTTTAATTTCGTGAAATTGTTTTGCTTTGCTTGATTGTTTCGAATCGGAATAAGTCTGAAGAATTTCGAAGCCACCATGATGAATTTCTCGGATTCTTTCCCGGAAAATCAAAGGTGCGTTCTTTATTCTCTCTCTCTTATCTTTCTCCTCTTTTGTTTCTTGATCGTTTAATATTTCAATTGGGTATGCGATTCGATAGAATTTTCGTTTTTTTATTGTTTATTGTGAATATTGAGTCTAATTTCGTTCTAAATTCTCGAGCTTTTAGATACTGAACTGTGTTACAACCCCTCGATTTTCTCGCCTGTTTCTAGGTGAATGCTGAAATTGTGACTGTCCTTTATCGAAATTTGCTTTAATTTGTTCAGTAATTCGAGTTATGTGCGTTTGTTTTGAGAAATTGGATCATAAAGTTCTGATTCTGTGTGATCCAATCTCATTGATTATTCTAATATGTGTTTCTTTAAATTGTGGTTTGTTGTCATTTTCAAGATCATCAAACTTTTTGAGAAGCTATGAAGAACAAAGAGATTAAGCAAGAGAAGTTGCATTTACTTAGACTAAAACAGAGTATAAGAAAGATAAGAATGAAGTGTTTGTGTTCTGGTGAACAAATGAGACTCAAAGAGGAAAAAGAAGACAAACAATCCGAGGTTGGAGTAGGCACAGATTATAATGTAAGCTCAGCTTTATCAGCTGAAGAGAGCGAGAATGCTAAGAGACTAGATAATGGTAACATCGAAGAAGCAGAGTTATCTCTTCGTGAGACAAGTTCATTGAACTACGAGGTTCGATTTCTACAAACATCACCTATAAGTCAAAATCATTGTGTCTTGATTTGTTGTTTGTTGTTGTTGTTGTTTTAGGAGGCTAGAGCACTATTAGGAAGAATTGAGTATCAGAAAGGAAATATAGAAGCGGCATTGCGAGTCTTTGAAGGGATTGATATCAATGGGATCACAATAAAGATGAAAACCGCATTAACCGCAAGAGAAGAGCGGAAACATAGAAGATGGTCTAAAGATAGACTTGATGTTGCTCAACCTCCTCCAATGTCTAAACATGCTGTTAGTTTGCTTTTCGAAGCCATTTTCCTTAAAGCGAAATCTCTCCAGCGTCTCGGAAGGTTCCAAGGTACTACTAACAATCTTAATAGTTTGTTTTTGGTGTGTGGCTTAATCGAAGTGCTTCTTCTTGCAGAAGCGGCGCAGTCTTGTAGAGTTATTCTTGATATAGTCGAGGCTTCTTTATCGGAAGGTGCGTCGGAAAATGTGATTAGCGATGTTAAGTTGCAGGAGACGTTAGCGAAAGCAGTTGAGTTGCTTCCTCAGCTATGGAAGCTTGCTGATTCGCCTCGTGATGCTATTTTGTCGTATAGAAGAGCGTTACTCAATCACTGGAAACTTAATCCAGAAACTACAGCGAGGATACAGAAAGACTATGCTGTGTTTCTTCTCTATTCCGGGGAAGAAACAGTGCCGCCGAATCTTCGTTCTCAGACAGAAGGATCTTTCATTCCGAGGAATAATGTCGAAGAAGCTATTCTTCTTCTGATGTTACTTCTAAGGAAAGTTAATCAGAAAAGAATCTCATGGGACGCTTCAATCTTGGACCATCTCTCGTTCGCTCTTACAATAGCAGGCGATCTAACCGCGCTGGCAAAGCAATTCGAAGAGCTTATCCCGGAGATGTTGGATAGGAGGGAACTTTATTATACACTATCACTGTGTTACCTCAGTGCAGGAGAAGATCTTGTTGCGCTTGGTTTACTCAGGAAGCTATTTCCGGAACGGGAGGATCCAAATCGGATTTCAGGTTTGTTGATGGCTTCAAAGATATGTGGTGAGAGATCTGGTCTTGCAGAGGAAGGTGTTGGTTATGCCCGCAGAGCGATAGGAAACTTGTCGAACGAATGTGTTCAGTTAGACGGTGCGGCACGTCTTGTTTTAGGGATTACGCTCACGGAAAGCTCCAGAACTGCAGCTACTGAGACCGAGCGGATAGTTAAGAAATCCGAGGGGATTAAGGCGCTGGAATCTGCGGATATGACAGACTCGAGAGTCGTGCACCGTCTTGCGTTAGAGTATGCAGAACAGAGGAAGCTAGATTCTGCGTTAGCGTATGCTAAAAGAGCGTTGAAACTTGGAGCGGAGTCGGATATTGAAGTATGGTTGCTTTTGGCACGGGTTTTATCTGCGCAGAAGCGGTTTTCAGATGCGGAAACCATCGTGGATGCGGCGCTTAACGAAACAGGGAAATGGGAACAAGGGAAGCTACTGCGTTTGAAGGCAAAGCTTCGTTTAGCTCAGGGAGAAGTAAAGGATGCGATTAAGACTTACACACAACTTCTCGCACTCCTTCAAGTTCAGAGCAAAAGCTTCAATTCCGCAAAGAAGCTGCCAAAGGTAAACTTTCTTATGCTCCAGAAATTATCCGATTCTGCGGAGATAAACAGATCTCTGACTCATTACAGGGATATGTTGAGGAATTGAGGAGTCTAGAGCTTGGGACATGGTATGATCTTGCTCACATCTACATAAACCTTTCGCAATGGCGTGACGCAGAGACATGTCTCTCGAGATCAAGACTCATTATGCCTTACTCTTCTGCTCGATACCACATTGAAGGTATTTATTACCTTCTTCTTCTTTGTCTCCTTCGAAATGAGCCTCAATGTTGATAGCTGATTTGGCAGGTGTATTGTACAAGAGACAAGGGAAGTTAGAAGAAGCAGTAGAGGCATTCGCAACGGCTTTAGAGATCGATTCGATGCACGTCCCGAGCTTAATATCGAAGGCTGAGATTTTATTGGAGCTTGGGAACCGATCAAGTACAGCGGTTGTAAGAACGTTTCTAATGGAAGCTCTTAGGATTGATAGGCTGAATCACTCGGCTTGGTACAATCTTGGAAAGATGTTTAAAGCTGAAGGGTCTATCTCGTCGATGCAAGAAGCTGTTGAGTGTTTTCAAGCTGCAGTTACATTGGAGGAAACAATGCCAGTTGAGCCATTCAGATGATTTTTTTTCTTTCTCAAATCAATTTTTTTTTAATATATATTTTATTATTTCTCTGTCTATTTCTTGTGTTTTTTATAGATGAATATAAGATATAAAAATATATAACTATATGTGGCTATCTCATTTGATGTCAAGTTTGTAAACATGTAATACACATTTGGAGAAAAATAGAAACAGATGGAGAAAAGATCAAAAGGTTTTATATTCTAAAAGAGTAAAACATAGAATCTGAATCCTGAGTTAAAATATTTAAAATTACATTTCGAATGATGAAGATTCTCTCACACTAACTCTTTTATTGTTTTGTTTGGTATCTTCTTTGAGGATTGGTTCTTTTGTCTACACTGAAGAGTTGAGAGAGTTTTCCTTCATGAAAAATAGTTAAAACAGTGGAGAGACGAGAGAATTCTCGTCTCTCTCTAGCTGTTAAACTCTTGAGATTCTTTCAATTGTCGGTTTTGGGGCGCTTTGGCGGTGGAGATTCTGGCTGTAGCTCCATTGAATCAGCAGGTTTCTTGTCTTCTTTATCGGATTTAGCTGGCGAATCTGATGTTGAGGCTGTTCCTTTGCTGAGACCCGAGTTTTGCTTCTCGAACATCATTTGCAGGTACTTGCCTTGCTCTTCTATCCTCAGTTGCAGGTTTCTTTGAATCTACATGCACAAGAAAATAACACTTTTTGATCCAAAACTCATAATTTCTAGAGATTTCGTCTTTTTTCATCCAAAGAGATCAAAACAAAAGCACACAGGCATAAAACTAATGCTTTTTATGAACATACCTCAAGCTGCTCATGGAGTTGCTTCTGGACTTCCATCTGAAGTCTCAGAGCCTCTGTAATACCTATCCCTCTGTATTATACAAATGATTCGCAAAATTTTTTTGTTAAGACTTGATAAGAGGTGAGAATCTGATATAAAAAAATGGTTTAGCAACTCGTGATATTAGTTACCAGACAAAGAAGACCTTACCCTTTCAAGTCAAGAGATGTTATATGTTCAAGCGTTGTCAACTTCTTCTCTGGCGAACCTGTAATGCTCGAAAGAAAATTGACTTTTTAAGTAAACTGTATGACATGTGCATCAAAAGTCATAAAGACTTTGGTCTCTTACCACATTCTGATGGTTCTGGCCTATATCTAGCAGTCCTATATTTCTGCAGTTAAGAAATAAAGACACCATCTTTTACTAGAAGAAATATTCTATGTATAATGTGTTTAGCGGCTGGAAAAAAAAATGCCGCGAGGGAGAAACTAATAAGAACCTGCAAATGGCTTTTGACATGATAAATTGTCAAGCCTTCAACTTTCATAATCTTAAGCACACCTTTAGGAGTAGCTCCTGCAAGTTAATCAGAAGAAAAATTTAACATCTTTCCCTATACCTTACGAAAAAGAGAAACAAATGCTCACTTTCACTTCCGCCAAGACTGTTGACAGCCTCAACAAAAGCCTCGTGAAGCTCTGGTGTCCAACGCATACGTGCCTTGCCTGTTCCATTGTTACTGTTTGAAGATGGTGTGCTGACAGGTCGCAACTCAACAGACACAGACGGAGAAGGTTGCTGCTGCGCGGTCTGAGGTTGTGGACCTTGTGGTTGAATTTGCAGTGATTTCTGGTCCTGGAACAGTGTTCAATTTTAAACAATATGAGAATACGGAAATCACAAAGAAAAGTATAGACTTGGAACTGAAATTTTAACAACCTTTGAATCTGAATTAGAGCTTGTGTCAAGCAAGAGATCATTCCAGTTAGTAGATATTAAAGGATCTACATCAGTGATCAAGTGATCAGCCCATTCTTGCCAGTCATTTCGTTTCTGAATGTCATCAAACGCCGCACCAATTCCACCGTCTTCAATTTGGCTGTTGTTTGGAATAGCGGCGTGGTTCTCAGGGAAATCAAGAAACCCTCCAGGAAGTGAATCAGGGCACCAAGAACTATCGTTAGTCGATGAGTGAGAACCGAGATGCGCAACAGTGTTACTGCTGCTTCCTCCTATGTAGTGTTGTTTCTCATGAGACATCATAGATGAGTATTGGAGATTGGATGAGAATCCTGATGATGATGAAGAACATATATGCCCAACTGTTCCACCGTTATTAGAGGAAAGCAAATGGTAAGGTTGTCCTAATGGCCTAGACATTAACTGAGTGTTCTCTGATCTCATGAAAACATCTTCTGCTGCTGAAGAAATTTGTGTAGATGGAACTGAAGAAGTGTGAGCGAGGTTACTGAGCTCTCTTGAACCTGATCTTTGAACCGGACGAGCCTCCATTGTTATCCTGTCAAAAACAAAATCATAAATCTCACAAAATGATTCTAAGTTGTCAGAATCTGTAAAGACAGAAACAAGATTCAAAACCTTGCTAATATCTGTAAACGAAGACTTGTTTGTTCTTGAAGATTCTAATGGGTGCACCCCAAGTCGAATCATCAAAACTTGCATCTGATACAGAAACCAAACAAATAAAGATCCATAGATGAGACACTGTAAAAGAAGCTGTTAAACAGTAAACACCAAAATAAAAAACAAGCAAATCGAAGCACTAAAAAAAACCTCAGTGAACACAGATGCAATCCGAAAATTCGCTAGAAATGGAGAAAGAATTCACAACAACAGCATGAGTTCAAGGTCACTATCTGATGTAAAATAATATCTCAACGAAATGTAGAGAGAAAGCAGAGAAGGAATCGATAAGAGAAGAAGAAGAAGACGCTACTGAAAAACTAAAATTCTATTATAAATAAATTAACACAAGCATCGAGAATCATCATCCACAAAGCAAAACACATTATCCAACCAAACATGAAATTCGATGGAGGAGAAAAAATAAAACACTAAATAAATCCAATCGAATCCTAATCCAGCAATCATGAATGTTTTTCTTTTATGCAATTATGCTCTAAAAAATATAAATTCTCTTCCTGAAGAATTACGAAACCCCAAAAAGAAATCGAAAAATTTCTCACCTAGCAATAGTAATTCATGGAAACAAAAATTTCAGAACCTAGGAGACGAATCGAATCCTGATTAAAAAGAAGTTTCTCCTCGTCGAGGAAAATCGGAGAATCTTATTGGTCTATGTTATCCGCAAGAGAAAGTTGACGGTGATTTTCGCTCTTCGTTGTAATTTCTTCTTTGATGGTGGTGGTGGCTGTATTAACAAAGGGATCAGCCGTCGTGCACTTGCACGCGTTATAACAGCGCGTGATGTTACTCGCTTATCAGGACCCACACGTGGTTTCTGTTCATTGGATAATTAGAATCTTTAATTAGCCTTGGTCTTTTCTTTTTCTTTTTCCTTTTTTTTTTCAATTATTTTCCTCTGGTTTTTCACTTTCTGTGAGGCCCAGTAAGGCCCAACGTGGGTTCTCTCATCTCTGTTGATAATAATGTCGTAAAAGAATTAATATATCGGTGTTTTCATGAGTTTGTCAAACTTATAACAAAAATTACAAAACTCTGTTTTGCTCAGAATTATTCTACATGGAAAAAAATCAAGTCAAAATGATCAAAGATCTCTCGTTTCTACGTACATAACAAGAATCTAACAAATTAGGCTTCGGCCTTTTTTTACTTCTTCTAACATCTTGTCCTAAAGAAGGCCATTTACAGGTCAAGTACTAAAAACTAACTGTTTCTCAGCCAAGCTACCGCTAGTGTTTTCTACATTGCTATTGCTTTTCCTCCTCGGTTTAGCCATCGATATCACATCTCTCATCGATATCACGAACTTGTTTCGTTATCATATTAATTCTCATACTTTCATCCGTTGCCATTTTAAATCTCAAACAATTTAAAATTATAATTTTCTCTAAATTACGTTAGTCAACTTAACAGCTTTGTTAATCAACCATAATGTGACAAAAAAAACAAAGAAAATGAGCAACTCTTCCGGAAACTGAAGGAACCGAGAAAACAAAGTCTCGAACCTTAATATGAACCGGACGCGGCAAAGACGATGTAAACGTCGAAGAAAGCCTTAAAGAAAAGCCAAAGCATAATAAAATCTCGGACTGATCTTGGTTGTAGAAGAAAGGAGCGCCTCACTTATTGCTGGGAAACACTAAACCGCAAAAGATAAAACGAAAGACCGAACCCAAAGAAAACAAACAACAACCCTAACAGAGAGAAGCTAGAGCCAAAACTCAAACCAATACCCAAACACGGACCAAGCCAACAAAAAAATCAGAGGGGCATAAACATTAAACACCTTAAGAATCGGAAAAAACTAAAAGAAGAAACAATAAAACAACCACTAGAACCTAGAACACCAACAACACACTCTAGCCACAACAACACACCATGAGCATTAAACTTAGAAAAGAAAATAAAATGCTAATGGACTAAATAGGAAACATGGGCACAAAACCGGACCAAAACAGATTGAAGACTACCATCAACTCCAACCAAAACCAAATACAGATCCATACCAAGAAACGCTGAGGAGGCGACAAGCTCAAAACAAGCGACGTTGAGCCTGGTAAAAGGAAAACATGTGCCAACCAGAGCTGCCTTCCAAACCTCCAGAAACCGCCGAGAACCATGATGGGCTACACTGGTCTGGCTCGAAGACGGTGCCTCTCTGACAGATGAACCGAGATGAGCCCCAATTAGATATAGCCATAACTGTTTTTATTTTCATCATTATTTTAAACTTTATAAATTACAAAAATATCAATAATCAGTAAACCAAATACACATGCTAGTGCATAAAGAAATATATTGTAAGAAAACTAGTATAGGCTTGGGTTCGATTTCCATTACAAACTTATAAAACTATTTTATGGTTTAGTGGGTTTTGAAATCTTTTCTTGTAATTAATTTGAGATGCATCTGTTTCACAAACTTGCATGTCAATGATATTAGTGGATTTGCCAGAATTACATACGTAAATGTGAACAAAAAAGACAGAAAAGGTCCAGATACTTCAAACTTCAAAGAAAAGGTTCAGGTAAGATAAATTATAACTAAATTTGATAAAAGCTGAATATAATACAAAAGGGTTTGAAATGGCAGAGAAATGCATACAAAAATTCATCATATCAATTATTGTAACATTCCAATCTTTGATATGTTATTTTTCTTTCTTATAATTTATAAGTTTTTTTTTATAAACCGTGGAAATTCCGAGTCTTTGGCCCATAATCTCTCCCGGTGCCCGGAGCCAGCCGTTGATAATACCTATTTAAGGGGTAAGTCACTCTTCCCAAGGGGTATTATTTATAAGCTTAAGAAAACATTCCAATCCATTGTTAAATTCTTCATTTGCTTATCCGTTGGATCCTTAGGAAATAAATAAAAAATTTGTGGTTAATTTATATGAGACGTATGATCAAATGATTGTTAACAGACAAACACTTCATAGCTTAATGGGATGCATGTGGATCAGTACCTTAATCAATTACTTTAATGTCCTTTTTATAGTGTTTTAGAGCATCTCCAACTCCACTTCATTTTTTACACTAAACTCTATTTTTGAGTGAAAAATGGAGTTTAAAATAAAATATGCTCCAACCCTATTCTATTTTCTACTCCAAAATATTTTGGATTTTTACTCTATTTATGAAGTAGAGTTACTCATGACTCCATTTTTTACTCTATTTTCCACTCCAAAATAGAGTTACATCCAAAAATGGAGTGGTATTGGAGCAAAACCAACTCCAAAATAGAGTGACTCGATTATAGAGACAAACGTAATCCCATAAAATAGATAAACTCTTTGCAAATGGTGTTTAGTGGGCATATTGGATTAATAACAACACAGTAATTTATTTATATATAAGTATGCTCACATGGGCATATTAGATCTCTACGCATGTGCCACCTGTGCTTCATGAATGTGAGATTACTCTAGCTTAAACACCTCCGACTAAGCAAGAGTGTCTCAAATTGGGCCTTAAGTGAAAAGCCCATAATAAGAGAATGAAGGAACGGCTTTGGTGGTGACACGTTATGATTCTCCCGCCACCACACCGGAGAGAAGCTTTTGCTTCATCTTCTTCCTCCTCTCATCTCCTCTCGCACTTAGCCAAGCACGATCATGGCTTGCTTTCGCTCGATTGCCTCTTTACCTTCTCTAACTCGAGATGTTTCACGCTCAGGTATTTAATTTTCTTCTCCATTTCGAGAAATCACGCTCAGTGTTGATAATCCGTAGTGGAATCTTAGTGTTGCATGTTTGATTTCTCTGTAATGCTGATTCCGGAAACTGTTAATACCAATAATATCGATCTAAATCGATATAATTAGGTAAGTAATTCGCTGTAATCTGGTCATGAATCATGATTTCAGTAAAACTGTGTTGTGGTTTGTGGATAATTGGGGATTAGGGTTCATGGATGGAAAAGGAATTAAACCATCGATTTCATCTTTTATGTTGCAGGCATTGCATTGCCATCATGCTCTGTTATTCCCATCACACGCTCCTCATTCACTGGCTCTTCTATTACATTCCCTCGTGTCCAGCTCAAATCCTTAACCTCGCGGAATCGCATCGCGATCGCGATGATGGTAAAGCCGACGATCCAATTCGTCCAAGGAACAGATGAGAGGACGACACCTGATGTCAAGTTGACTCGATCAAGAGATGGAACTAACGGAATGGCACTCTTTTCTTTCGATCAGCCATCGGTTTTCGACTCGAGCGGTGAAGTCGGGGAGATAACTGGATTGTACATGATTGATGAGGAAGGTGTGATTCAGTCTACTGATGTGAGCGCGAGATTCGTGAATGGGAAACCAGAAGGCATTGTAGCCAAGCATGTGATGCGTACGCCTAAAGAATGGGACAGGTTTATGAGGTTTATGGAGCGGTACTCAGACCAGAATGGCTTGCAGTTCGTTAAGAAGCAATGAGGTAAATAGACTTTTTTATGACCAAGACAATCGTAATGTGTTACACATTTTGTTTATACCTCTCCTAGATTTGATCTTTCATTTCTCTAATGCTGCTTTCATTAGACTTTCGTTTAGCTAAATGCAAATCGTTTTTTTTGTTGTGCACACAAAAGTCTGTCTCCATAGCTTGGTCCAACTATGACTAAAGTAATACAAATGGTCCATTCAACAGATCTTGTATTGTCCACTCCAACTAATCCATCTTTTCTTCATTTTACAAATCATTCATTTGCATTAATCTTTCCGTACGTTATCGATTTTTGAAATCTGTTTCAGAATTTGATTCCAGCTAGCAACAAATCATGAGTAAAGTACGGGCGGTAAGCCCGCCCCCCAAAACGGATTTAAATGTTTTTGATCCGTGACGGATTGACCCGCAAAACCCGTAGATAATTAATATATTGTCCAAGTTCGCGTCCGCGGATTTTACAGTTTAGCGGGTCGGTCCGCGGACATNTCCGCGGACATTTTATTTATATTTATATTATGTAAAAATTATAATTAAAAATGCAAAAAATTTAAATTTGGTAACTTAATTATATGAAAAATAATTAAGATATATATATTTCTCAAAAGTGTTTTAATTTTATACACTAAAATTATATGTTTTATTACATATGTGATAGATTATAATTTATTAAATACATAAAAAAATTTATTTTTTAATTATTTTTTATTTAAATTAATAGTCTGTGGTCCGACCCACCGACCCACTGACAAAAATCTGTTAAATCCGCGACCCATAATGGATCAACCAGTGAGACTCGCTTTTTAATGGACACACATTTTTTGTCCAAGTCCGCCCCATGGCGATCCGGGCTTGATCCGCAGATTTTAGACCGTTTTGACACCTCAACGGAAAGATTGTAATGACCTCTACTTCTAAACCCAACCTCCTTCATAGTATAATACAGCCCGTCTTGGTCTACAAAAGCCCACCCGACTTTTTAATTGGATATCATTCCAAAAAATATTATAGTAGTTAAGATTTGAACTCTCTTATATATTAACAAATTATTTAGCTAATATTTTATGTGAGATATTTGTTTTTGTCAATACGTTTTTCACACGGATCCTATGCTAACATGCGTGTATTGCTCTTTACAATATAACTGGATGATACCTCGCGCAATTCAAAATTATTGTATTATAAATCAATTTTTATATAATGCCTATGAAAATTTTCGACAAATATAAATATGTAAATATCGAGGTAAAAGTGTCATATAGAAAATATATAATTTTATAACATAAAACATATTAAACATACTATTATTTTGAAAAAAATGTCTTCACTTTTAATATATAGGAGATTTATTATTTTGGCTAATATAGTTTTAATATAATTTTATTCTATAACAAATTAGTAGTATCTGAAAATGCAAAATATTCAAAATATAATTTAATATAGTTTTTCCAATGATTTATTTATAAAATAGTGAAAATTAGTGTTTGGATACATAGATAATAGATAGTGGCAAAACATGTAATAAGTTATCAAATAAAAAGATTTTTTGAAAAAGTGTCTTCCATTTTGATATATAGTAGATATAAGTTGAATTAGACCATCTCCAATGGTTAAGAACCATTGGAGAGTTCTTAAGCAATATTTTAATTAATTTAAGGTTTAAGAAACTTTTAGCAAGATAATTAATTTGGTTGACTCCAATGGTTAAGAAATTTGTGTTTCTTAAAAAAAAACATGCTTTTTATATTTCAATTTATAAACCATTTTATAAAGCAAAATGAAGCAACAACAACACTACCATTTTATACTCTCACAAAATCAATATGTGACCAATAATAACAAAAATTGAATATCACACACAACAACAAGAAGTATCCGTGACATATAAACACAAGAAGATGACAACATTACACAACAACAACAACAATAAGACCGAATCAACACAGACAAACAAAGAATTGACTTACATGTTTATGAATTGGATGCTAATTTTGTCCTAAACTAGTTTAAGAATTGACTTACATGTATCAATAGCATGAACACCAACTGAATAAACCTCCTCTGGTACCTTTCCTTCCAATTCGTTGTCATTTAAAAGCCTGACACATTATAGAAAAAAATCAATCAAGATCATACTCTATTTGCTAATCATCTATGGAAAAAGCTAATCTTCTGTTAACTTGCATCTTTATTTCCCCATGGAAAAAACAAATGTACAGAGCCATAATTGTTTCTTAAGTTCAGCTATCTAAACCATCCCCACACTCTGATATCGTTCTTTCATTCTCATCTTAAATGCATACATTTAGCCGAAACTAAGTACAATATTAAAGTAATAACAAGGTAGAAAGG
>OVAV01001488.1:0-13152 GCA_900406375.1 Iberis amara
ATTATCATAAAGGGATTGAATTGTTAGGTTCTCAGTCTAGAGTTGTACTTAATGCATGAATTAGCATAATCACCTAATTCTTGATAATAGGTTGCTAAATAAAAAGGGATATAATTTAGAAATCTGACCTAATCTAGATTAGTAAGTGCCTTTACTTGCCGGAGTATTGTCTTAGGGGCTTATGAACTTATGGAATCTGAACTGTAATGCATGTTTGAATTATCTAAATACGGCGGGCGTTTGTCTTTAGTAATTCGAACATAGGGATCTAATACTTCGGGAGAAGATTAGTCTATTATTGTCTTTTGAGTTAAGAACTATTTTCAAATAAAAACTCTGCATGATAATCTGACCTTTAAACTTGACTACTTGTGGATTGCCTAATGCCTAGCGCTTTTTATTATTGATTAACCTTCGTTTTAAATTACTGTTATTGCTTTATTCTAGTCATAACCACTTTTATTCCTGTCTTAGCTTGATTTGAGATTGAAATGAAAGTTGTACAGTCTGGTCTCTGTGGATTCGACCCTAAAACTATGCTATAGTGATTTGTTCTGTTTCAAGTTTATAGACGCCGTACCGCACTACCTTGGTTACCCTATAAGGTCATTTCCAGGTCGTGCCCAACTTTCCCGCGTTGTACTCTGCAGTGTTGGAGAACACTCTCCGGAGGACTAAATCGCCTAGTTTGAAGCGACGCACCTTCAACTTTGTGTTATAATGACGCATCACTGCGTGCTGATAGTTTTGTATTCTCACCATCGCGGCATCACGCCTCTCATCTATTAGGTCCAAACTATCAACTAGCATCTCGTCATTCTGGTATGGATTCACAGTGTTCACCGCCCTCCTGAGGCCTGGGATTTCAGCCTCAGCGGGAACCACCGCTTCCATTCCATAAACAAGAGAGAATGGCGTTTCATCGGTTGGTTTTTGTGGTGTGGTTCGACACGACCACAGGACGCCGTGGAGCTTGTCTGCCCAATCCTCCTTGAAGACTCCCAACCTCTTTTTCAAGTTGCTGAGTAAGGTTTTGTTCGAGGCCTCCGCCTGTCCATTCCCTTGGGGATACCGAGGGGTGAACTTACTCGACATTATCTTCCAGGTCGCACAGAACGCCTCAAACTTGTTCGAGATGAACTGTGACCCATTATCCGTCACGATCTCGTAAGGCAGCCCGTAGCGACATATAATGTTCCTCCACACAAACTTCTGTACCGCTGCCTTAGTGACATTCTTGAGGGCCCCCGCCTCTACCCACTTAGAGAAATAATCTGTAAGAACTAAGAGGAATCTCGCCCCTCCCCTCCTATGGATGGGTGTAATGGTCCCACAACGTCCATTGACCATCTCATAAATGGACATCTCATAAATGGATATGGAGAAGAGATAGAGGACAAGAGCTCTGCGGATTGATGGATTAATGGAGCGTGCCTTTGGCACATTTCACACCGCTTGGCGTACTCTTCACAATATCTTGCCATTGTCGGTCAGAAATAACCTTGGCGTTTGATTTTTAGCACCAAAGTCCGCCTTGGTGAATGTGATCCACACAGACCTTCATGCACTTCTCTAATGATCGTCTCAGCCTCTTTTGGACCGACACATGCTAGGTAAGGCCCCGCCACGCTCCGCTTATACAGAACACCGTGAACGACGCAAAATCTCGCACTTCGAACTTTTAACTTGCGCGCCTGCCACTTATCCTCATGAACTTTTCCCGTGTTGATGTACTCTTTTATCGGGATTCGCCAATCTTTGCTTCCATCATCGTCGTAAGTTGCCCCTAGTTCGCCCCGAATGGAGCTTCAGGGTTCTCCACCCCACACAGAGCTTCAGGATTCTCCGCCCCTCGCGGAGTTTCAGGGATCTTCACTTCGAGCGGAGCTTCAGGATCCCCCACCATGCGTGGAGCTTCTGGATTCTCCACCCCGTGCGGAGCTTCAGGGTCCTCCACCCCGCGTAGAGCTTCAAGATCCTCCACCCCGCGTAGAGCTTCAGGATCCTCCACCTAGCGTGGAGCTTCTGGATTCTCCACCCCACGTGGAGCTTAAGGGTCCTCCACCCTACGTGGAGCTTCTGGGTCCCCCACCCCGCGTGGAGCTTCTGGGTCCCCCACCTTGCGTGGAGCTTCAGGATCCCCCACCCCATGTGGAGCTTCTGAATTCTCCATCCCGAGCGGAGCTTCAAGGTCCTCCACCCCGCGTGGAGCCTCAGCATCCTCCACCTCGCGTGGAGCTTCCTTATGTGTTGGTTTGGACAAACTACAATCTTTTTTCCACTTCGACTCTTCTAATGCTCATCTTTTCATAGACCGCGTCTACATGGCCATAATATGATTGTGGATTGATATACTTGGTTCTTCAATCGTCTCCACGGTTATCATTCTTCGTCCTATCCTCGTGGGATCTGTGTTAACTCGAAGCTATCAAACTGAAATATGATGCTTTGGAACAATGTAACATACGCCTCCATGATGGCGTTCTTAGCTTCATACTACCCACTTATTTGATTAGTCACGAGCTGAGAGTCACTCCGCGCTCGGAGTTCTCTGACCACGATCCCTAGTGCCAACCTCAACCCCGCGATGAAAGCTTCATACTCTGACTCGTTGTTCGAAGTGTTGAATGCTAATCGATAGGATTGTTCAATCACCTTCCCGGCCGGGGACTCCAACCGAACCCCCACTCCGAATCAAGCTCTAGTGGAGGAACTGTCTACATGGAGTTCCCAAGTTTTCCTCGGTGAAGATCCTTCTTGAACTCTGATTGGAAGCTCGGTAAAGAAATCCGCTAAGACTTGCGCCTTTGTACTTAGACGATTTTTGTACTCTATATCATACTCGCTTAATTCGATCGCCCATTTGACCATCCTCCCGGACTGATCCGGTCTGTGTAATATCGTGCGCAACAGTTGAGTCGTCATGACCACAATTGAATGTGATTGAAAGTAAGGACGGAGTTTACTAGCCGAGACAACTACTGCGAGGGCAAGCTTCTCCGCCATTGTGTATCTGGTCTCCGTAGAGACCATACTTTTGCTTACGTAGAAAACTGGTCTCTGCTCCACCCCCTTTTCTCGTATTAGCACTCCGTTCACCACGGCTGCGGTGACTGCTACATACAAAAATAAGGGTTCCCCGAGCACAAGCTTAGCCAGGACCGGAGGGTGTGCGAGATACTCTTTCAGCTGCTTGAAGGCGCCCACACATTGGTCATCCCATAGAAACTTTTTGTTCCCCTTCAAAAGTTGGAAGAAAGGAAGACACTTATCAGTTGATCGGGAGATGAATATGTTCAGGGCGGCGCCCTGTCAAGCGTTACACCTCCTTCAATGACTTCGGGGATGGCATCGAGAGTACTGTTGTTATCTGATTCGGGTTCGCTTTGATCCCTCTTTTAGTAACTAAGTACCCAAGGAACTCTCCCGAAGTGACTGCAAAAGTACACTTCTCGGGATTCAACTTCATCCCATATTAATTTAACGTCTCGAAGTACCTTGATAGGTGATGAACATGCTCATCAGCCTCTAAAGACTTGACAAGCATGTCATCCACATACACCTCCATTGTCTTCACAAGCTGAGCGGAAAACATCTTGTTCACTAACCTCTGGTAGGTCGCACCGGCGTTTTTCAATCCGAACGACATAACTTTATAACAGTAAATTCCTTTGTCAGTTATAAAAACTATATTCTCTTGGTCGTCTGGATGCATCCTAATTTGATTATAACCAAAGAAGCCATCCATGAAAGAGAGAAGCTGGTTTCCCGTAGTGGCTTCCACGAGCCTGTCAATATGTGGGAGCGGGAAGCTATCCTTTAGACAAGCTTTGTTCAAGTCGTTGAAGTCAACACAGATTCGCCACTTCCCATTCTTCTTTTTGACAACCAAAAACTTTTCCAGCCACTCGGGGTAATAGACCTCTCGAATAGAACCATTCGCCAAGAGTTTCTCCACTTCGTCGTTGACAGCCTGAGATTTCCTAGGACCGAGCTTTCGCCTCTTCTGCTTGACGGGCTTGTATGTTGTGTCCACATTCAGCTCGTGAGAGTTTATACCGAGGTCGATTCTGGGCATATCACTTGTTGTCCAAGCGAAATTACTTTTGTTACTTCGTAGGAACCGCACCAACTCCCACCTCAGCTCTCCCTTGAGTTGGGCTCCGATCATCACACCTTTGGTTGGATCGGCGTCATCAATTGGTACCCGCACCGTGTGATTTTTGTGGCATTCTACAGCGGTCCTATTCTCTGCGAAATCATCCCCTCCCGAACCAAGCTGCTCCGCTCGTCCAGGGGTAAACTGACCAACCTGCAGGCTACAGGAGGAACCGCCGCTCCGCGATCCGCCTGCAGGGTTTTGTCGTTGCTATTGGACTCTATTCTTAAGTTCTGCCATGTAACACATGCATAAGTTCTTTTGACTTCGTGCAGGGTTCTATACCATTGTTGGTTGGGAACTTCACACATTGGTGGTAAGTGGACGGTACCGCCTTCATTGCGTGCAACCATGGAGTGTCCAATATCGCATTATGCGCCGTAGGGCGATCCACCACCATGAAATCTATCATATTTAGCACTCCACCTGCATATACGGGGATTCGTAGCGTCCCTAAAGACATCTCAGTGGTCCCGTTAAATCCTGTTAAAGGAGTTGGATGACTTTTTACCTCTGCTCTCTCGATCCCCATGCGCACCGGAGTCTCGAGGAACAAGACATCTACGGTGCTTCTAGTATCAATCAGGACCTGTGAGACCTCACAGTTGGCTCCAATATCAACCTGAACCACTAACACATTGTCATGGGGTAGATCCAGTTGCGAAGCATCACTCTCGGAGGAGGTGATCTCGCATCTCGGGGCCGGGGTGAACCGAGTCTTTTCGAACTCAACCCCTTATATGAGACTTGATTGATCGCACAGATTCTCGGTAGTGCCTCGATCCTCCCAGGAGGAAGTCTAATTGCTTCTTCTAGGAAAATTTAGAGATCTCTGCCCTCTCCAGGCTTTGGGTTCGCTTCGCTGCGGGTTCCTGGTTGTGGTCCTCGGCTGCCTCCATCTCGCGTCTAACTTCTTCCAAGTCAATGTTCGCTCCGCTCAAACCATCCCGCGCAAGTTTCCTGCTTATAAAACTCTTAAGTTTAAAGCACTCGTGTGTTGCATTTCTGTTGCATTTGTTGAGTTCACAGTAGGCGTCTGGGTTTCGCCCATCATTCTCGATCATTCCTTTCTAGAGGATCTTTTTTTTTTCCTTTCTCCACGTTGTAGGAGTGTGATCCCCCACTTCGGGTCTCCTTATTATCCTTTTTTTCGAACTTCTTCTGGGTACAGTCTGCTTCCGGATCCTTATTAGAGTTCTTGAACTTTTTCGAGAGAGCCATCTTCTCCTCCTCCGCTGTAATCCAGTTTGTGGAGCAGTGAAGAGCGTCTTCGACGGTATCTGGTTTATGGATAGTCAAGTCGAAGTGGAATGGAGACTCATGCCAAAGTCCATGCTTCAATGCGGCTAGCGCGGTGGAGTCACTGACGCCAGCAATTTTTGCCTTTACGGCTTTGAAACGTTCAATGAACTTTCGTAGAGGCTCCGTAGAACCCTGTGACTTAGTCCACAGGTCGGCGTCTGAAGCACCCTTCTCCATGAAAATGGAATAGCGCTTCACAAATGCTATAGATAGATGGGTGAAGCTATCGATGGACCTATGTTCGAGTTGTGAGAACCACTCTAGAGCAGACCCCGTAAGGTTCTCCACAAAAAACCTGCAGTACCCCGCATCCTTCTCATCTTCATTGAAGTGAGCACGGGTCACCGCGATCCGAAAGGCAGTCATGTGTGCATTCGGATCAGATTTTCCTTCGTAGAGGGGAAGTCTGAGCTTCCCGGTCTTTTTTATTCTCGCTTCTACGATGCGCGGAGTGAATGAAATTCTCTCCGTCTCCTCGATAACGCGATCGATCTCTGGCGCGGCGCTCGACGCGTGGTGGACCTTTGATGTCATGGCGAGCAGCTCAGCATGCGTCTTGACGATTGACCGACGCAAGCTTTCGTAGTCTCCTACACCTGGGCCAGGAGGAAGCTCACCGACGTTGTCCGCCGTACCCCGAGCTGAGCTCGGAGTGTTCAACACACCGTTTCCACCACGGGGAACAGAACCGTCTCCTCCACGAGAACTCTCCGGGGGGTCTGAACTGTTCCCATGAAGGACAAAACCCCAAGGTCCCGGTAGGGTCCTGGTCATGGAGCCTCCTGCTCTGATGAGATTTCAACCAGGGAGGTCTGTCGTCATAACTAGTAGAGGCAGATTCCTCTACGCTCCCAACCGCGCCTTCATATTGGTCTGGGCACTCGTGAAAGTCGCCAACGGGATTGTCATGTTCTCATCATGACTGTTGAAGCGAGAAACGAGTGCATCACTTGATTCTTTATGTCTTTCGACAGAGCTCACCAGGGTCGCGAGCAGAGCCTTCACCTCTGCGAGAGCATCAACAGCTAGGTTGTTCACTTGTGAATCCATCTCTTCTTGCTAGGTAGGGATGACTTCTTCAGAAATTTCTTCGAGATCCCCACAGACGGCACCAAAATATAAGAGCAGAATCTCTCTCACACTCAATTTGATTGAAATATGTGAAGAAGATATGTAATCTTTATTAGAATAATCTATGTGTTACAATTTCTCTCAAGTAATAGTCAAGTTTTACGAAAGATTTTCGTTCCCCTTTCTGGACCCTCATGGAGACTATTTATAGGACTCTCCTTGTGGCTCAGAGAGTATATTCTGCCTTCAATGCACATTTATTACCCCCGACTCGCCGTTACATTCTTGTAAACTTCATTTAACCGCTCTTTTGACCCTCACTCGCGGGTCTTCTCGAAGACTCCGCTCTGGGCTTCCTAACGGGTTGGATCAGCCCATTTCAGGTTCCACTCGTGTTGGGCCGCGCTGGCCCATTATCACCCTCTTGCGCTCATGGGCTTCGAGTAAATGATCGTCGTGACCACTCTCGGGAGCACCGCCGCGGCTCTCCGTGCGTGGTCATCGCGAGGGTTCTCAGGAGCAGCATCGCGGCTCTCCGTGCATAGTTGTCGCGAGGACTCTCAAGAGCACCATCGTGGCTCTTTGTGCGTGGTCGTCGCGAGGACTCTTAGGAGCACCGTCGCGGCTCTCCATGTGTGATCGTCGCGAGCACTCTCAGGAGCATCGTCGCGGCTCTCCGTGCGTGGTTTGTGGCTCTCCGTGCGTGGTCTTCGCAAAGACTCTCAGGAGCACTGTCGCGGCTCTCCGTGCGTGGTCGTCGCGAGGACTCTCAGGAGCACCGTCATGGCTCTCCGTGCGTGGTCATCGCGAGGACTCTCAGGAGCACCGTCGCGGCTCTCCGTGCGTGGTAATCGCGAGGACTCTCAGGGGCATCGTCGCGGCTCTCCGTGCGTGGTAGTCGCGAGGACTCTCAGGAGCACTGTCACGGCTCTCCGTGCGTGGTCGTCGCGAGGACTCTCAGGAGCACCGTCGTGGCTCTCGTGTGTGGTCGTCGCGAAGATTCTGAGGAGCACCGTCGCGGCTTTCTGTGTGTGGTCGTTGCATGAACTCTCAAGAGCGTCGGGGCGGCTCTCCTCTCATGATCGCCGTTAAGATTCTCCGGAGCGCCGTCGCGACTCTATGTTTACAATTCTGTACTACAAATCGATCTGAACCCAACAAATTGATCCGAGTCAATTTGTGCGCCCACACCATTAAACCTAGTTTAACACTCATTTAATCAACTATTATGGCAATGTTAATTATCTAGCTAATCGATTTAAAGGATTTGTATTTTTCTTCTTGTACTCCCTCCGTATCAATATAATTGATGTTTTAGAAAAAAATTTTGTTTCAAATTATTTGATGTTTTCGCGTTTCTATGCAAAACTTTAAAGCTATTTGTCATTAATATTTGCAGAACAACTTTTGATTGGTTAGATTGGCTATAATTAATGTGTTTTTTATAGAAATTAGATAAATTAAATGATGTTTTTGTATTTTATTAAATAACGTGCAAAAACTTTAAACATCAATTATTTTGATACAGAGGGAGTATTAAAAAAAAATTGAAATATAGAAAATTCTTCTTTTTCCATTTTATAAAACAAAAAAAAATTAAAGCAAAATAAAATTGAAAAAGAGCTTTTTTTTCTATATACCTAACGATACAAATATAAAATTTTCCTGTAATTGAAAATATATATTAAAGTCTAAATTTGTTTTCGTACCATAACGAGTAGAGAGAAGATCTTCTTCCTTAGAAAGAAGAACTTATTCTTCAAGAAAAAGAAATTTATAGTAGAAAGAGAAACAAGTGAAAAAGAATATGAAGAAGAAAAGAGCAGAAAATACTGAAGATATGATGAAAAATCTATCGGATGCGGATAAAAAAAAGAATTATCAATTTCTCGAGTCAATTTGTGCGCCCACACCATTAAACCTAGTTTAACACTCATTTACTCAACTATTATGGCAAAATTATCTAGCTAATCGATTTAAAGGATTTGTATTTTTCTTCTTGTATTAAAGAAAAATTGAAATATAGAAAATTCTTCTTTTTCCATTTTATAAAACAAAAACAAAAAATTAAAACAAAATAAAATTGAAAAAGAGCTTTTTTTATTTATACCTAACGATACAAATATAAAATTTTCCTTTAATTAAAAATATATATTAAAGTCTAAATTTGTTTTCGTGCCATAACAAGTAGAGAGAAGATCTTCTTCCTTAGAAAGAAGAACTTATTCGTCAAGAAAAAGAAATTTGTAGTAGAAAGAGAAACAAGTGAAAAAGAATATGCAGAAGAAAAAAGCAGAAAATATTGAAGATATGATGAAAAATCTATCGGATGCGGATAAAAAAAGGGTTGTCAATCCCCCCCGCCCCCCCCCNATTATGTTGTTCAAATTTTTTCCACCTGAACTTTTTGGGTGAGTTTAATTACACACAAACTATCATTCCCCTTTAGAAAACCCCCTAGACTACTCGATTTGATTTATTTCCCTTTGATTAATTAAAATCGGTAATTGCGTTATTAATTTAATAAATCGCGACTCAAAATCGCGTTGTGATGTTAATTTTGGTTAGGTTAACCGAAATTTAAAAAAAAAGGAAAAAAGAAAAGAAAAAAGAGGAAAAAAAGAAAGAAAAAAAAAGAATGTAAGTCACGATAAGTTAGGTTTCTCCTTTGTATATTCTCTCTACCAAAAGTCACGATTTACAGAGAAAGAGAGAGAGCATCTGGTGATTTGAAATCGCGATGGAAAGTGACGAAGAAAGAGAGGAAATCGCGATTACAGTGAATGGAAGCGAAGCTGTCAATGAATCCGAGAAAGGTAACATAGATGAAGAAGATGATATTCCTTCTAGATTTGAGTTAGAGATAGAAGAATCTATGTCGATTTTGAAGATGAGTTGCCAACTGATAATAATGCAATTCCCGAAAGTGATGTTGAAAATGATAAGTTCGTGGTTAGCAACAGAATCCGAAGAGATAGAACTGATGATAGATTAGCTTTAGAAGCTGCATTTTACAGTGGTTTGGAATTCAAAGAAGTTGTATTACAGTATGCTTTGAGGACAGGGATGAACATTGTGCAAGATAGGTGGGATAATAATAAGCTTAGCTTCAAGTGTGGGATGGGTGGTAACTGCAAATGGCGAGTATATTGTTCATATGACAAGCCTGCACATAAATGGTTAATTAAGACTAGATACGAACATCATAGTTGCACTCCTAATGGGAAATGCAAGCATACGAGCATCAAATGTGTGTGAAGCATATTGTGGAGAACTTGAAGAAAAAGCATAAGCAAAAAGATTTCTTGAAACCAATGATTTGGGGGTTAGCTTGGAGTTATAATGAGGCTGATTATGAGAAGAACTTGAGGAACATTAAAGATTACAACATGTCATTATATGAAGATGTTCTTAAAGAGAATCCAAAATCATGGTGTAGAGCCTTTTACAAGGTAGGAACCTGCTGTTAGAATGTGGACAACAACTCAACAGAGTCATTCAATGCGACAATAACAAAGGCACGGGCAAAGGCATTGTTGCCTATGCTAGAGACTATTAGGAGACAAACAATGGAAAGGATCAACAAGAGGTACAAAGAATCTCAGAAACACCAAGGTTCTATACTTAAATATGCTAGTAAAATACTGTTGGAATAAAAGGACGATGCAAACAAGTGCAAGACATACACTGGAGCACATGGTTCACATGAGGTTTATCTCAAAGGTAACTCATATAGTGTAAATATTAAAAAGAAAACATGTTCATGTGGTAAATGGCAGATCAGAGGCATTTCCTGTGAGCATGGTTATGGGGCATTGCTTGATGGTGGTAAAAATGTTAAGGATCATGTTTCAGTAAGCTTCTTCTCAACTTTTATGTGGAGAGAAATTTATAGCACAAACACCAATCCGGTTAGGGGTCCTAAGTTTTGGATGAAGAATGAGTACCAACTCATTTTAGCTCCTCCTGAACCTGTACTTCCTGGTAGAAAAAAGAAGAAGAGAGGAGCTCCAAGAATGAAAGGCAAACATGAGTCACCAAAGAAGAAAAGATCACATGCAGAAAAGCTTAGGATGGAAGGACGCATAGTACATTGTTCTTCATGTGGTCAAGCTGGACATAATACTGCTGGTTGTCATGATAATCCAAGGAAAAATGTCATTTGTATTTAATACTACTTGTGGTTTGCATGTTCTTTAATCGCAGAAACATGATTAGTGCAATGTTTAATAATTTCAAGGAGAATCATCATGTCAAGTACAAAAGACAATTGTATTGTCTCAATCTACTCAAACAAGCAACATGTGAGAGTGAAATTTATGGTTATTTTGTTAGACTATTATGGTTTTAAACTTGAGCTTATGCACTTGTCTTATGTTTTAAAAAGTTTATGATATTTACATTCCCTTAAACTTATGTTTTAAGCAAGAAAGGAATTGCAATATGTCTTATTAGTGCAGATTCAGTCCTTTAATTCAAGTTGCATGTTCTAATTTTAGTTTTAATGCAAGTTGCAGGTTCCAGTTTTGGTTCCAAGTTGCATATTCGTTTTTTTGCTATTTGGTTTTAATGAAAGTTGCAGATTCGGTTCTTTAAAATAGCTGTAGCGGAATGTCTGGTACTCAATCTTGTTTCTATTTTGAAGCTTAAGCATTATCAAAACAGCTTAATGTTTACAAGGACAAGACAAACACAAAACCATTAAACAAGTCACAAAGCACTAGATTCAACACCAATAAACAAGCCACAAAGCACTAGGCCACGTGGAAGACCGAGACCTCTAGAAAACACCAAAAGAAAAAGAAACAAGATTCAAAGTATTCCATGTCTTCTCAATCCATCTTCATTTTCAGTTACTCAACTTCTTGTACACCTATGTCATTGCTCTTTGACATTATAATAATGACTTAAATTTGAACTTGAATCAATTCTGGTTACAGGAGCTACTCAATAAACATATGCAAATTAAAGCTAAATCAAAGATCTACAAGAAACCTAAAGGTAAAGAGCTCTTTTTCTGAATCCGCAGTTCATATACAGTGTACTAATAAGCTCTAAATTGAAATGTAGAGAGCAAGAATTATAAGAGTAGAGCAATAGAAGATGGCGAAAGCTCTAACAAATTGAAAGAATCATCTTCTACTTTCGAACAACATTATAAAACGGTATCAAAGAAGCCGCAAAAGCTGTTTTACATATGTGGAGATTTTGCTTTGATAATCGCGATGTTACAGAGAGGAAGAAACCTACGTTTCTATTATAAACTTTTTTTTGTTTTTTTTGTTTTTTTTTGTTTTTTGTTTTTTATAATTTTGGTTAACCTTTTAACCAAAATTAACATCACAATGCCATTTTGAGTCATGATTTATTAAGCTAATAACGTAATTACTGATTTTAATTAATCAGGGGAAAATAAATCAAATCAAATAGTTTATGAGGTTTTCTAAAGGAGAATAATAGTTTAGGTGTAATTAAATTCATCCTTAAAGTTCAGAGGAAAAAGTTTGAACAACATAAGTTTGGAGGTAAAAAAATTGACAACCCATAAAAAAACTGTCGAATACCTTACTACTTATAAACAAACAAATTTTTTTTTACCAATTTATAAATAAATATAGAAAAATTCTATAAAATAGCACTAATTCTAATTTGTTTGTTAAAAACACCACACCCTTCCATCAATACCATTATTTTATGATGAACTATTTTACTCTTATTGAAAAACATAAATTAACAAGCTATATGTGTTTTTCGAGATTTCCGGTCTCTTTTTTTTCCATTTCCACAGCATTACTTTTTTTTGGTGTTATTCTCAATAAATATATAAAAAAGCTAATTAAACTTGAGTTGCAAAAATTTTACTCTTCTACATTTCAAAACATAAAAAATATTATGACAAACATATAAGCACAGAACAAATGATCATAACATAAAGTAAGAACCCAAACTCATTAAGTCCTTCAGAAAATAATAGACAATTTTCTCTCTTTTTTTTAATAGACAATTTTCTCAAAACCCTTTAATGTTGTTTTTAGCTTTGCATTCAACAGGCAAACCTTGAGAAAACCGTTTCTTGTCCTTACAATAATTGTAAACCATAAACTTTCTCTGAACCCATCTAAGAACCTTCTGGCTCGAAGAATCCATTCCTCTTTGTGAAAACCATTCATTAGTACTACTCGAAGAAGAAGACGAACCACTGGAGCTACAAGGAGTAATACTCGTGGTTCCATTATCAGTTGACCAGACGCAAGCATTGTCTGATTTGTAGTTCATAAAAGAGGCTATGAATGGTCCGTTTGACCAGTTTGTCTTGACCATGCCTCCTCGTGTGGCCCAGTCATCTGCATTCCATAAACTACCATACATTCTCATGGGTTGGCTCTTTGGATAAGGTACACCCATTGCTTCCAAATTCTTGAATTCTCTAATTGGTTTCCCATCAACATAGAACCTATTTAAAATTTTAACACATGTTAAATTGTTCAATGAGATATCACGTTGGATTGAGTTCGTATTTAAAGCAAGAAAGATAAATGTCTTACATAGCCCATTGGCTTGACTAAGTAGTCTTGGAAACAACACACACACACATATATATATATATATATATATATATA
>OVAV01001489.1:2825-13141 GCA_900406375.1 Iberis amara
TTTTTAAAGAGATGTTCAAGCAAGTAGCATACTCCTAGATGATAAGTTTGAAGTAAGACTTGGAAGCTTTAGCAAAGCTTGTCATCAAGAAAACAATGGCCGTCCAAGGAAAATCGCCAGATTGCTCAGATTATCTCAGTAAGTATATATCTCCAATTTCAAACTTAGCCAATTTAGATGAAACATCTAACAAACAACAAACTTTCTTTCTCTTTCTCAGGTCATCTCAAGAAAGTGTTCCTGGTGAGTTAAAATCTATCTTCTTAATAGATTCATAAACAAAAACACTTAGAATATTCTACTATGTTCTAACAAATCAAAATTTTCATTAGGCTCTCCAGCTACAGCAACATGTGCATACGATGTCTACTGTTTTGGTAAAATACTATTGGAGCTAATCACAGGAAAACTCGGAATCAGCTCATGTGAAGAATCTCAGTTTAAGAAAATGCTAACAGAGATATTACCTCACATTTCATCACAAGAGAAAGAGCCAGTAACGAACATTCTAGATCAATCTCTACTTGTTGATGAAGACCTATTAGAAGAAGTTTGGGCAATGGCAATCGTTGCTAGGTCATGTCTAAATCCAAAACCAAATAGAAGACCAGTAATGAGACATATAGTACAAGCTCTTGAGAATCCATTAAGAGTTGTGAGAGAAGATAGCAGTGAATCGGAGAGATTCCGTACAATAGGATCTTCGAGAGGAGGATCTTCAAGTAGTAGCCGAGTATTTGGAAGTTGGAGACAAAGCGTATCTGATCCAGTGGCGGCGGGAACGAGTAGTCTACTGTCTCAGGCGGAGGGTTTAGCGAGATCCGTCGGCACCACGGGATCGTCGAGTAGCCGTTGCGCGTCGAGCCGACGAAGTATGAAAGATGTATAGAGAAAGCAAAAATATACAAATACATTTTTACTTTTTTTTTTCTTTCTTTTTCTTTTGAACATATTTTTGTGTTTATGATTTGTTTAATTGGTGAATAAATTTTCACAAATTATGAAGTCTTGTTCAATGGTTGATCATATCATTTTGTCGTTTCAAGTGTCATTGGATATTGTGATTGTATGCAAATGAAATTTCAGGATTGTGTATAAAGTTGTGTGTTAATATTGATGATTAAGATTAGTCTCTCTTTCTACGACTTATGGTTCATCGACAATCATGTAATGCCTATTAGGAGTTAGGACTGAACATTTAAACCGAACCGAATAAATCAAACCAAACCAAATGATAATTCGGTTAATTCGATTCGGTTATTTCAGTTTTATTTGGCAACTTTTGTACTTTAGTTCATTTTTCAGTTCGGCAACAATTTTATTTTACATTATATTATCCGACCCGAACCGAATTAGCTAAAATTAAACAAAATTAGCCGAAAAAATAAAAATTAACCAAAAAAAATCGAAAATAACGAGAAAACCGAATAAACCGAGAATTAGCCAAAATTTACCCGAAATTAAGATTTTTGAACCGAATAAACCGAACTATAAAACTGAAAAACCAAACCAAATGCCGAACCGATCCGAATTTTTATTCGGTTCAATTCGGCACAAAAAAACCAAAACCGGATAAACCGAACCGAAAAAACCGAATGCCTACCCCTAATGCCTATGTATTAACATGATCGGTTTGTTTTGTGTGGGGTGGAATCCGAAAGTTGTAATACCTTTAAGGCAATAATCAAAAGATAAAAGTTTGTACAGTGATGGTGTTGAGGTCCACTGAGTAACTAAAACGAAATGGTAAAGTCCAAGAGGTGAAATTTAGACATCAAAAAGACTAACAAATAAGAGCATCTTGAATCAAGAAGACAAGAATGCAATCAAAATATCACCTCAGATTCCAATTCTGCAAATCGGATTCCGTTTAATGAGATCAAGATCCACCTGCGAAAAGAACAAATCACGAGTTGAGCATATATGATAGTAATGGAAACAAAAGATGTCTTAAAGAAGAGAGTTACCTTGTGTCCAAACAAATCTCGAATGTTGTCAATACCATATAATATCATCGTTGGTCTGGTAATAAGAACAAAAAGAACAAGAAAGAATCAGCATGATCTTGAGATGTTGATGGAAATTCAATAACTATACCTTTCAAGAGAAAGACCCCAAGCGATGACTCTGACATCCTCAGGGAGACCCATTGGTAGAAGCATTTCAGGTCTGAACATTCCTGAGTTTCCAATCTCAACCCATTTTCCTAAACCTTCATGGTAGCTGAAATCCAGGAACAGACAAAGCTTTTGTCTCTGTTTTATGCATTTTACAAAATTAGAAGTTTTTTTTAACCAATTACCTGAAAATCTCCATGCTTGGCTCTGTGTATGGGTTGTAAGCTGGCTTGAACCGTAGCTTTGACATCCCTGAAAGACATGATTGTGTAAAGAGTTTTTGTTTCTATCTCGATCTTAAGCTAACCAAAGTTAAGACTCAGTGACACACTTAAGGAAGAGTTTACCTAAGCGTGAGAAGAAGTCATTTAATACACCAATTAGGTCTCCCAATGTAAGGCCTCGATCACATATCAAACCTTATCATAACATAAGATCATTTAATCGGATGAAAATGAGTTTACAAATTTCAACGATAAGTGATGCCAACTTTGAAATATTGACAATTATTAGTACTATACCTTCAATTTGATGGAACTCAGCCAGGTGGGTTCGATCAACAGCCTCGTTTCTGAATACACGATCAATTGAAAAGTACTTCTTGGGCACAAAAGGTTTCTGCAGCAAGATAGAATTCTAATTATACTACCGAAATTCGGAAACAAACGTTATTGATGTGGCTATCCAGGAAAGATAATCACTTAGAAACATAGATTGACTATTGAAACGATAAGGTCAAGTCTAGTCAGACCTGTGCTAGTGCATAAAGCATCCTAGAAGATACAGCAGTTGTGTGAGTACGGAGAAGATTCTTATTTGCTTCTTCTCTTTTCCAATCATAATTGTACCTTCAGTGCAAACACCCATGTCAGATTGATTAAAAATTAGTTATAACAAATACTAGGTAGTAGTATTCACAGATGCAAGTCGTTTACCCTCTTGATCCATAACCACCAGACTCATGAACACGTTTCACCCTCTCAACATAATCTTCCGGCAGTGTCCTTGTAGTAGAAGGAGCTGCATTCAAAGATTACACCTTAAAAGTGAGAATAGTCATTGAGATATCATCGAGAAACACAGAAAGAGCAGTCTCAAACAAAAAAATTCAGTGACTAAGCATTGACGAACCTTTAAGAAAGAAGGTATCGTGAGAATCACGAGCAGGGTGCTGCTGAGGCTGGAACAGTGCATCGAAATTCCAGAAGCTACATTATGTATGAAACAGGTTAAGGATCAGCCAACAAGAACAAGTTTCTAAGCAACCAGATCTGATTCTGCGATAACTAGACAATACCTGCTCTCCACAAAGTTGTTTGTTGGCATCTCCTCAAACCTGAGATCACATAAGACTCGCCATTAGTTTTGAGCAGTAACAAGAAAAAAAAAGGAGATTTTACAATATATGCAAAGAGTGTCTCTCACCCCATCTGAACAAATATGTCTTTAAATTGTTTCCGCACCTAAGACACACAAAAAGAAAAACATATAAGAAGTTTGTTATAAGAGTAGGTTACTCAAGACCTGCACTACAATAGAAATGATAACCGCTAATAATAACACCAAGCTTACGCTTGAGGGATACAACAAACTTTCGTGTCAGTCTTACCTTGAGAAGTGGATGAAGATGCCCGGTCTCAAGAGGCACTCCTTTAGCATTAAAATTATACTCTTTAAACTCTAACTCTTTCCAGCTGCAGGTAAGTACAATTTCCTATCTTAATTACATATAACATTAGAAAGCTGAGAAAAGCAAGGTATTGGACATACTTTTGTAGATTTTCTCTTGTCAAATCAGTGGCTACTTTCTTTCTCTCAGGAGCATAATTAGGACCTTTCTTTACGGAATACCCCTTCCATATCCTGAGAAGTAGAAAGGATATAAGATATCGTAAAGTCTCCCAAAAGAAACAAAACATAATAGAAAAGTGAAACTCATTTACTGTGGTGCTATTAATTTTCTGGCTTTGAGAGAATTGATACTGTCTTTGTCAATTTCCTGAAGGGAGGAAAGAATTACAAAAATCAATATGAATTTTAAAGGCAAATACAACATACAAAACTCCCTACTGAAATAACATGGCATCAACCTTCTCTTCTTGTATTTGTAAAAGTAACCCTTTAACGTTATCTTCTACATGTTGAACCTACAATAAAATGGCGCAGACATATTAATTCAGACTGTATAAACCGAAAATAACTACGTGTAACATCAGCATAACTGATTCATGCCAAACATCCAAAAAAGGAGATAAGGAGAAACAAACCAAAAACATTGAAATATAACATTTCAGAACAATCTTGCATTACCTTTCTTGAAACTTGCTTTCCCATTTCCACCCACTTGTTTTTTCCAGCTTGTGAACAGCCAATCTTAAAGACCGAAGGAGCTAGTTTTTTCTGAAATTGCAAGAGTTTTAAGAACACTATTTCAACATGACTAACAAATCTCATCATGTATATATTGCCATATCTATTGTTATCACCTGGAGCTCATCTTTTGATATGCTTCCTTCTTCTGGAACTGCTAAGAAAAGTTGTACCTCTGGTGATCCTTCTGCAGCATATTTCTTCCCTTCATCAGTCAAAACCCATGTCTCTCTCTTAAGGTCCTGCAGGTATAGTTTCACCAGAATATGAAAATCCAAAACTAGTCCACTAAAACCAGATTCTTCAGTGCACTATCACTTAATCGAATTCCTAGCGGTTTTCCATTGATTCACATAACAAATCAAACAGAGGTTAAGCCTACTAATGAGATTCAAATAGTGTACCTGGACATCGATGTAACGAAAACCATGGAGGCTTTTGATGACATTGACGACTTCGTTGTGGTCAAGATTGAATTCAGCAGAGAATTGACCAGAATCAGTGATCTGTTCATTGTTCTGCAGAAACTTTAAGATCGCCTCTTCCGCCATGATATCTTCAGTTTCTTCGAAGAGATTTTGGATTCAGTTTTGCCCTACTTCCTCTCTCTCTATCTCTCCGGTCAAACAGAGTAAACGCCGCACAATAGAATTGCATAAACTTGGAAGTGAAGGGTTCAAATTTTACTGTATTTTCAATAATCTCCATTTATTTTGTAATAACATCATAGACCCAAATTACCTATAATTTTTTTTTAGAGATTCTGATTAATATCATTGTGTAACTACATACATAGAAAATGAAATCTATATATAAAAGAACTGTAGATTGAAATTATTTTTGCAACTTGATAAATTCGAGACATAGCATAATATTATAATACAAAGTTACAATATATACATCTATTTATAAAGTAAATAATTTTTTACTATAAAAACACTAGACTTGTAATTTTTCAATGATTTATATTTCCCATGGAAACCAAATTTAACTAGATATTAAGCTTACCAAAACAATTTTTATATAGTGAGGGTGATATGGATAAAATTAAAAGTGAGGGGGACATTCATGTTATTTCTTCGAAATTGTAGAAACGTCACCGTTTCTGTTATAGGGTTTATGTGATAGTGTTACCTCTTCTCCTTCACTAAAGAATAAACAAACTTTCTCTTCTACGAATCTCAAAACCAGAGATGGCATCGTTTTGCAGATCAGCGTTAATGTCAACCTCCAGAAACTTAGTATGTAGATCCAAAACAGTAACTCAAAAGTCTCTAAATCTTAAACCCACATCAAATTCACCACCTTTCGCTTCAGCGTCCCAATCTATTCCTCGTGCTTCAAGGTAAAATACTCATTTCTTCATCTGATTGAAGAAAGTCAACAAATTTGCCTCTTACTTGTGATTTTGTGTGATATTTGAAGAGTTCTTTCGGCTTTAGGAAGCGTTGAAACGATGATTCCACTTCACAGTGTAGTTGCTTCAGCTCGACTTCGATCAAGCATTGCTTTTGATTCCTCTTGTTGGAGTTTGCTTTCTCAGGGTAAAAATTTTCTTCTCTTTTCTTTGTGGGTTTGTTTTGTTTTCAGCTTTAGAAATATGTTTTGAGAAAAAAATTGAACCTTTAAGACTTATTGTATACTAAGCTAGAGACTCACTTATGAAATGCTTTATAGAAACATAACTTGTTTCTTCACTTGGATTAAGAAATGAATCATCATAAAGATCAAAACTTTGACAGAATTTTACATAATTATGTTTCCTTTAGATTGAATCTTGAAAACTTATTGTTAAGTAGTAAGCTAGAGAGTCACTTACTAAATGGAATTAAAACTCTTGAAAGATAGTTTTGGATAAGCATAAGTTGTCTCTTCACTCACAATAGTTTTAGATAAGTAATGATCGAATGACGAATGATAAAAAATCAAAACTTTGAGTGATTTTCGTCGAATTACTTCTATCTTACAAAATCATGGTTTGTATTAGACTTTTGATGTGTTTGTGTTTTCTTTACCTAAAGCTTTACTTCTCTGACTTGTGGCTCTTTTACTTAATGCAATAGGATTTGCTACACCTTTGTGACCCTTCTTCATCTGCTGGATCTATATAAGGCGAATAGTCGAAATGTTAGGACTTGCTTTCAGACAATGAACAAACAAGAATATTACTTTTTTGTAGTTTGAAGTTTTGAACTCTGTATTGTCAGAGTTCTTGTGATATTTCTATTGCTATTTTGATCCACACATTTTTGTTTGGAACATAACTTTTCATTTCTTCTATGTAACTTGAGTTTTCATACAACTTTGCAAGTCAAATCTATTTTGCTTTTTCGCAATTCTTGAATCTTGTTTGCTGATTTTGGTTCGTGTGTTTATCATAATCTCTTAGAATTGGGAGTTCCTCGGTGACAACATCATAAGCATTGGTCTTGATCTTGAAGCCTCTATATGGACTTTATATTTATGCTGTTTAAGATGATTTGATGTTTTCCGGTTTAGGACCATATGGTTTCTTAATCTGGTTCGTATGAGTTCTCGAATTAAATTAACAAATTGTCATACATTTATAAGTATATTTATTTCATTCTGATAAACATAACATAACGATCCACAAATGTAGAATTTTTGTTTTGTTTTGATAATCTCGATACCAAAAATGCAAACCGGATTAGACCGGGATCCGGATTTTGCGCATTAAATTGTGAAGCAACTAACTTTACAAGCCTTATAATAATTGCAAGCAATTTAATAGGCCAACCAACATCAAATCTCTCAACTATACAACTAAGAAGAGACACATGTTCTAATAAATTATTAGTTATTAATGGCTCGAACTACTTCCTCTCATCTGTAAAATGCTCATATATGCATCACTCACTTGAAGCAAACACATAACATAACACACAAACTCTCACTCATTTAGACAGAAACAAACAATGGCGAAATCTCCAGAAACAGAACATCCAAACAAAGCATTTGGTTGGGCTGCTAGAGATAAATCTGGAATTCTCTCTCCTTTTCACTTCTCTAGAAGGTTCTTACACTTCTCATTACTGTCTTTGTTTTGTTTTATATTGTCAGACTAAAGTCCAAGATCATTCTCGTACTATGTTTCTCTCTTTTGGTCTTTCTACTTACCATTAGTTTTGATAAGTAGTGTAAGATTCCTTAGCATTTTTTTCCAATTTACGTTCAACAAATGACTAAGATCTGTTATATTTTTTTGGCTGTTAGACCTATTTTTTCTTCGGAAGTATCATATAGTACCAAATGTTTCCATACTTGTGGTCTAATTCTATTTAATCATGTTGTAGAAATTAAATACGTATTTAAGTTTTGGTGTTTCAAATTGGGGAATACGTATTTAACTTCCACAACAGGGTTAATAGAACTAGACCGTAAATATAGAGACATTTGGTGCTATATGATACTTATGAGGGGGAAATTGGTCGTCAACCCTATTTTTTAGTCTTATTTAGGAACGTTTGATGCGTCTGTTTTATAATATAGTTTGATATTTACTGTGTAGGAACAATGGTGATAATGATGTGACAGTGAAGATCTTATACTGTGGAGTGTGCCACACTGATCTACATACAATCAAAAACGACTGGGGATTCTCATATTACCCTGTTGTTCCTGGGTAATTAAACAACAAAATACATTATATTTTCCGAATTATATAAACAAAACCTTATACTAATTAAACTAATGAAAAACCAGGCATGAAATTGTCGGAATCGCTACAAAAGTTGGCAAAAACGTAACAAAATTCAAAGAAGGAGACCGTATAGGAGTTGGAGTAATCACTAGCTCATGCCAATCTTGTGAATCATGTGATCAAGATCTTGAAAACTACTGTCCACAAATGGCTTTCACATATAATTCAATTGGATCAGATGGAACCAAAAATTACGGTGGATATTCAGAGACCATTGTGGTTGATCAACGATTTGTTTTACGGATTCCTGATGGATTACCGAGCGATTCGAGTGCACCATTACTATGTGCTGGAATAACTGTGTATAGTCCAATGAAATATTATGGTATGACTGAGGCAGGGAAGCATTTAGGTGTAGCTGGACTAGGTGGACTTGGTCATGTTGCTGTTAAAATTGGTAAAGCTTTTGGTTTGAAAGTTACTGTGATTAGTTCTTCTCCTGATAAAGAAGATGAAGCTATTAATCGACTTGGTGCTGATTCGTTTCTTGTATCTACTGATCCTCAAAAGATGAAGGTAACAAAGATTAGTTTTTCATTAAATTATGGTGTTTAGAGTCATCGGTTTTGTGAAATATAGAAAACTAAATTTTTAGTTCAGTTTGATTTCGTTTTAACACTGGTCTAGGTTCAATTTTTAAGTATCTAGGGGTGTTATTCAACTATAAATTTTAATAAAATTTAAATTAAAGTGCTATTCGAATGATTATTTTAAATTATGCGTAAAAAAGTTCTTATATAAATTTATTTTATACGGTTTTATTCACTTCGATCTAATTAATTATTAATCTATATATAACCGGGTTTTAAGTCTGAATTGAATAAACATGAGTTTTAATATCTTTCTACTTAAAATATTAGTTTTAAAAATGGTCATTTTTCAAAAACATTTATAAACCGGTTATTTATTCTATAGATTACGGTTTTAAAAATTTCACGGCTGCTTCTCAACTCGTATTATGCATTTTTATCCTAAATAATATGTATATTGTAAGAGAATTTCCGATTAAATTTTTAGTTAGAAACTCATAATTCTAATATGTAGTATCTCAATTTGATATGGTAAGGCATATTGTGCATTCATGTTTAAAATAACTTTTACATTGTAAGAAAATGAGACTGAAACACACAAGTTTCTGTTTTTTCTCATAAAATTTAGGCAGCAATTGGAACAATGGACTACATAATCGATACAGTATCAGCAGTACATGCTTTGTTTCCATTGCTAAGTTTACTCAAAGTCAATGGAAAGCTAGTCACTTTAGGCTTACCCGAGAAGCCTCTCGAGCTACCAATCTTCCCTCTAGTTCTCGGTACAAGATTAAACTCTTTTAAGTCTTTCTGTTTCGTGTAACACAAGTTAACCTAATTCTTGCATTTTTACAGGAAGGAAAATGGTGGGAGGAAGTGATATTGGAGGGATGAAAGAGACACAAGAGATGCTTGATTTTTGCGCTAAGCATAACATTACAGCTGATATTGAATTGATTAAGATGGATGAGATTAATTCTGCAATGGAGAGACTTGCTAAATCTGATGTTAGGTATAGGTTTGTCATCGATGTGGCTAACTCTTTGAGCCCTCCATGACTAAGCAGAATCTAAGAATTTGATCATGGGGGAGTCTAAAATATATGTCTTAATCTTGTGCTTTGTGTTTTTGTGTTATGTTTGTGTCTTTTGAGCTATCTTTTGTAACAAGTTACCTAATTTGTCAGTTATTTGTTTTTGTTGGTTTTATGTTATGGCTCTTCAAATGATCCTTGATTAATCTTTGATGGACTAATAAATTTATTAGATTAATCTTTGATCAATCTTTCGATTTAGCAAACATAAAGATGTTATAAAACGAAAAGTTTGGTATGAAAATGACCCCTGATTTTTCTTGTGCAGTTTTGAATGATTAGAACAAACTTTTTAACATGTTTCTCAAGATTATACTTAAATTTTTTGTTCATCTATGTTAACCTAAAGTTTTTGTTATTAGCATATGCTAGTTGTTAAATAACTTTAATTGAAAAACTTTTTTTTTAAATTATTTTACTAATATAATATTTTAAATATAATTAGAAAATTATTTTATGATTTTATATAGCTAAAAATATATATA
>OVAV01001490.1:0-13139 GCA_900406375.1 Iberis amara
CGCACTGGTAGTTCCAACAGTGGACCGAAGCATGAAGCTTTCAAGTCCGACGTGTCTTTAAGGGCGTCCACAATATCTAACAGATATTTCGGTTTGGAATATGAGTTTATACGGCCAGTGGGAGGATAACGGTCTGTCGCATACAACCGCTCTGGGAGTTTTGAAGGATCGAATATAAAATCATCGGCCAAATCTTTCCCGGTGGCAGCCACAGTATCTTTTCCGGCTGCATGTATGTTGTTGTTTCTCTTCCGTTTAGATCTCCTTGAACTACTAGCCATTGACATCTTCGTCTGCTTAGCGGAATTTGTTCAAGAACTATGAAAGAGAAAAAAGAAATCGCTTTCAATGGCGGTTTAGAAAAGTGTAGAAGAGAGAAGGTGAGAAGAAAGAAAGAAATGCTAGTTATTCGTAATAGATAAGAGAGAGACTAGAAAATAGTGAAGAGATATTGATGTGACTTGGTTGTCAGTTACTTTTTGGCGGATTTTTATTAAAATAAAAATTCAAACGGGAAAATCAAACGGTTGACGAGGGGGTTAAAATCGACATTTCGAGTAAAATATTATGGCATGGTCTATAATAAATGGACCTTATGGCATTTCCGAAAACCTTTTGAATTATTATGGCGTTTTTGGTAATTTACTCTTAATAAAGTCTCTATATAAGAACAAGCTCTTAGGTATTTTTAATGGGTTTGTGAGTTACTTTTTTGAAAATAGTGTTAAATTTTTGATTAAATTAAAAAATTTCAAAAATATATGATTATAATAATGATAAGAATTTCTAATGGATTCTTAACCAATGGAAAGTTCTAACAAGTAACAACCCTTTTTCGGCCTGAAATCGTATCAAGACATATTCGTGGGTTACGTTACGTACCCCTCTGGAATTATCCTCTCGTTGTCTTAGTATAAAAGAGTTGACAAAAAGGAAGACATAAAAACATACAAAAGTAAATTCTTTGAATATTGATACATTATTTTGAATTTTAAAAAAGTTACTTTTTTGGGATCATTCTATATTTCCATTTCCAATTATCCCAAAGCATCAACTTGCAAATGAACGACTATCGAGGAGATGCACGTTTGACACTACAATACTACATCTCTTCCTTGTTCCTTCCTACACTTTCCCCAAGACACATGAGATATCCAAAACATTTGCATACCAAATTGAAACAGGGAGATTAGATAAGATACGATTAGCAGTAGCACTCTCAAACCAAAGAATCATCAAACGTAGATTCTTATTCAATGATCAAACCAACAACAACACCCAAAAAAAAAAAAAAAAACTGAATCAGAGCCAGAGGAAAGACAAAAGAGGTAGGAGAAGTAGGATTTGGGATGCGAGAGAGATGAGATTGGCTGCACCGTTTGATTCTTTGAAAGACTTTACTTTATAGGATGGAAGCTTCTTGAAGTCTGAGGAAGCGCCGTGGAAGCGCGATTCCAAAAATATTCATTTTGGAAGTGTCGGTTCTTTTATTGGAAGCGTCAGATTTCTTTTTAACGATTTAAAATACCATAACCAAAATAATTTCAACTGGATGCTTATTTGCTTGATATATTTGCACCATTTTTATTGAAAATTTATTTTGAATTATTTTTCTTACAAAAATAAAATAATAAAACTTCCACCAAAAAATAAATAAAATAATAAAACAGTATATATGAATATAATATCTACGCTTTTCAAAATTTTATTTATTTATTTATTAGATTATTAAATCTTTATTAAAATTTAAGTTTAAAGTTTTTGATGTTAGATATATATCTATATATACTTGCGCTTTCATTATTTTTAAAATTCCGCTTCCGCAATTCTAAACGCTTCTACTTCTGATTCTATGCAATTTAGTGCCTAGGTTTATGATCAATGTCTCAAGAAGAAGCAGAGTCTTTTGTATGAAAAATATAATTTATGTTGGAAAAAAGGTCATTTAAACTTTGAAATTTGGCTAAAATGTCAAATTAAACCTGACAAACTTCTCTCCTTAAAAACTCCAAAGTATGCATTGACTTGGCCAAATTAACCATAAAAAAGTCAGACGTTAAAAAAATAAACGGAATATTTAATGTCTGACTTTTTATGGTTAATTTGGCCAAATCAACGAATACTTTTGGATTTTTATGGAGAGAGAAGATTGTCAGATTTAATTTGACCATTTACCTAAACTTGAGGGTTTAAATGACCTTTTCCCAAACTTTTTTACTCTTTTTTTTTTACTATCCTATGGATGATGAAGTCAAGTCCGACACATGGCATAAGCTATAGAAACCAAGGTTTATGGTCCACAAATTAATAGGCTCATTCAAAAAAAATTATGAGAGTTTAGTTTATTATTGACAAAAGAAGGAAAAAATTGTCACACCAAAAAAAAAGAAGGAAAAAATTGAAGCACACCAGTTGTTGGTTTTGCAGGAAAAAAATGCAAGAAGGATGATTTTGCGATTTTGATGGAAGATTTTGTAGAAAAAAAAACTAGTTGGTATATTTATCAGTGTCAATATTAACAAGAGCATAATTTTTTTTATCTTGATTATGATTATTCTTAGTCATGGACTAGCGTTAAACGAAGTCTATCAACCTTTGAAGGTAAAACGCATCACCGAGGAACATAGCATTCATGGCGACCGCAATCACTATCAACAAAGGCTTGAACAAGGATATATAAATTGGACCCTTTATATGCAAATCTCATGTGCGTATAACTGAGTTGAATGATGAAACTAAAGCTCAGAATACCACCATTTCATTGGTACAATGATCAACATTCTTATTTGGAATGGAAGAAAAAAAAAACAGATTTGGTCCTTAAATGCTAACAATATTATGAAAATAATATAGCAAGATTTTTTGTGATAGGACTTAAAGACTATGCTCGTCGGTATTGGGATTAGTTTGCTACTTCAAAAACACAAAATGGAGAGTATCCCATTGAAAATTGGTCAGAACTTAAAACCATCATGAGGAAGAGATATGCATCAACTCCTTATCATTGAAATCCTAAGCCGAGTTTCAAACTATGGCCATAATAACAAGGTAAGTACAATCCAAGTATGTATTCTAATTTTTCAAGATCAAAAGAGACGACATGTTCTAGAAGTGATAATGACAGAAACTTTGCTGCAACTAGCCCACCTAAGAAAGTAGATAAGTCTCCATTCTTCAAGTTAAGTCAAGATAAAAACTTTGAGAAAGAACATCTAGACATAGGAAAATTTATTTAGGGTATAGTGCATTTTTCTTTTTCAAAAGAAGTGGGAACATGTACATGGTTAAATAAAGAGCACAACAACAACAAGTGCAACCTAAAACCATGAAAAGAAGAGATAAAACATGATCAAGTCAGTTTGCGTGAGCATCAAGGAGATCTTACACAAAGCCAAATTGAAAATTTGGATTTTGAGAAAGTGTCAAGCACCAAAGAGATCATTAATGATCAAGACGCGACACCTATAAAGACAATGAAAGTCTTTGAACCAGATGAAAACCATGAAGCAGAGCATATTGGCTTTGTCTCTAGATATTCATCATCTTAGAAATCTAATAATCTGGGTAAGGAAATGCTACTAGAGGTTCTCAAACCAAGAACATCATATAATGATCAAGTCTTCAAGTCATTTAATTAGAAAAAGTATCAAGATGGTATTGGAATAGGTCACAACAACCTCAACAATAAACACATATTTTACCTTTGCAACCATGAATAGGAGATATATATAAACCAACAATCATGAATAGGAGTGTTTGCTTCTATACTTATGACAGAAGATCCATGTGAAGCACCAAACACTACAAAATCCCTACAACTTAGAAGTAAACTATAAAACGTCCTAAGGAAAAAAACTACCAACTTTCTGTGTTTTGATGCAGGTTATACAGTGTTGAGAACACATATAAAACAATGGGAAAAACATGGTGAGAACCTCATATTCAAACTGAAAACAATAAGACATGACTCTACACGAAAATCTTAAGGAGAGCCAAAGAACAAGCAAAAAAATGAAAGAGTTAGACTAGGCCTGGGAATTGGATATCTCTTAGTAAATCTACATTAAAAATGATATTGATAGATAAACATTACCCCTAGCTTGCATCAGAACCGAAGATCAACAATTCTATGGAACAACTACATGGACCATAAACCTGGTGTAGGCCATTGGCCTCATATTTGACATGCTTTCGAAAACATGTCAAAAGATTTCTGATAGCCTAAGTGGAATTGACTTAGCTGACATTCAAGCAAGCTATAGCTTAGGAATGCCCTTCAGAGCACTTTCATGGACCATATAAAAATCTGTGTAAGCCAATTACCTTCCATTGAACATTCACAAGATAAGTTGTAAAAAGAGTGCTAAGTGCCCCAATGAAATTAATTGTGCGTGCAATTCGTATGGAGATAGCCAAGAATGTGTTATGAGAGCACCACCGTTGGTCATAGAAAAAATCTTGTGGGCAATGACATATCCTTGGAAATTTAGCTGCATTATATTCATAAAAAGGAGGCTCACAAAAGATTCCACATGTTTCGCATCAAATTCATAGTTGACCCAAGAAATTCAAATTTTCCTCATCTAGAATAGAAACTTGGCCATCCAATGAGTTATAAGTCATATCCTGGAGGATCCATTAGCAAAGTGATTATGAAGAACATATTACTTGAGCTAATTACCCCTAGCCCGTATCAAAATTGAAGATGACTTTGGAAAGTTTATACATGAAGAAAGTGTAAAGTCAATAGCTTGGCCAATTGATAATTAGTCCAAATTTTCAAGACCAACCCCAACACCACCGTAGATCATTAAGATAATTTTTTTTTGGTGTCACATTTCCCAAAAAATTGATAAACAAGAGTTTGTTATATTCTAATGTTTAACAAGCAAACCTACTGCTACTCATATCATTGTAGTACTTAGGGTATCAATCTAATCAGGAGCAATCAACACATTAAAAATTAAGAGAATCATATTTAGTCTAAGGAAATAGGAATTTTTGGTTTAAAAATAACATCCTAATAAACTTAAAACATAAAATCAACAAAAGTCAAAGATAGAAAAGTCAACTAAATCAAGCAAAAGTCAATAAAGATTACGAAGTAAATCAAGATTAAAAGCTAAGCAAATGGGTCAAGGTTATTGACTTAGGTGATCAAGTGAAGTCCTATGATGCTTAATACAATCATCAAATGCTTTGGTCTAAAATTTCCTAATAAAGACTAATCCACTCCCATGGTAATAATCTCTTTCCTAATCATGCAAGTTAAACAATCCCTTGAAAAGACACGCTCAAAGAAAGCGTTAAGGTCTAATCCTTAGAACCAATCAACTAACTAACACAATCCCTTGGTTAGACCTCATTTAGCATTCAAAAAATTAATTCAAGCATTTCCAGAAACACTTTCCAAGTATGAATTTGCCTATGATCTAGAAATGAGTGATCAAGTCAAATCTGGCATTGAAAACATTAAATGAGTGAAGATATAAGTAAACTAAGCCCTAAGCATCACATTCCATCACTTAATCAACCTAATCTACCTAACCCATTTACTTATAAGGAAACTACTCACTAATCATGATGCAAACACAAAATCCCATGAAGAAAATATGTTTACTCATGATCATAAATAAGAAATAAGCAAGAAGATAAATAAAGAACAAGAAAAAAAACTAATATTAAAGATTCAAATCAAAGGTTTTCACAAGAAAGAAAATAAGTGAAAAAATTGTAGAAAGTGTGGCTACAAATTAGGTTTAAAGCATATTTATAGAAATCTAAAAGTGGCATTGGGTTAATCCAAAACACATGGGTAAACTCAATTGAAATGGATAAAACTTAGGAAAAATGTTGACTTTTTTAATTATGACTCTATAGCGGTTTGCCTAAACCGCTACGGCAAACCGCTATGTTTCCTTGGAATTGATTTGTGGTCTGTAGCGTTTTGACCAGACCGCAACGTCAAACCACTACATTCTTCAGTGGCTTCTGTTCCGAATGCTCCTAGACACATCTTCAGTTCAGGGTCCATAACTCTCTTACCTTTGAAGCTATGATAGCGTGCAAGAGCTCTTTGGAAAGCTGACTCAAAAAGCTACAACTTTGATGAAAGAGTCTTCTCCTAAATTGCAAGGCAAGCTGCTATAAAAGATGCATCTTTGGGATGGACAGTTTGGAGCTTTGAATCTAGCGGATCATAAATTTTCCAGCTCATATCTTGCAATCTCCTGGGGCTTTTAAGGTGATTATTGGCTTGTTGGAAATTTTGAATTCATGGCTACCATTTTCTTCAAGATGCAATGATGAATTCCCTTTGTAAAATCACCAAATCGCTTGATCTTTAAGGTGTGTTGGTTTGATCCTTTTTAAGTCCCCTTTTTAGCTCTTTGCAACACTTGAAACATGAAATGATATGCAAATACAACATATATTTGCCTAAATGCAAGTGAATCTACCTAAAATGAAGATGAAACAAGAGTTAAAATACATCAAAACACAATATATCAAAGACTAATCCCGACCTTCATCAAAAACACAATATATCAAAGTAACTTAGAAGGATTACCTTCTTTAAAGAACACTGAATAACAACGAGAAAAATGATATGAGTAAGACTTCAAATCTTCTATGCTTGTTCCAAGATCTGACCAAGATCTAACGTAAGACTCTTCCACTTCCACTTCTCCTTCGACTCGATCCTTTCTTCTTCAAAGACTTCTTATGAGAGCAAACAATGTTATTACGATATCATCATATCTCTTACCTTAGGCAACTTTCCATGTATATATCGATTTTGATATTAGACTTTTATTGGTTGATTTCCTTTGTTCTATATACAGCGTTGTAAACGTAATTATCAATAAGACATACACAATTCTTTGTTCATGTTCTCCTTCATGGTATCAGAGCAGGATCTTTGATTTTTTTGTTTCTCTGCATTTTGATTCAACATGAGTACTACGGCGGCTACAGAGGTGAGGCGGACAATCTCCCCTTACGATTTAACTTCGGCTGACAATCTCGGTGCTGTTATCTCGCACCCTTTGTTGACCGGCTCCAACTATGATGAATGGGCATGTGGTCTCAAAACCGCGCTCACATCATGCAAAAAATTTGGTTTTTTGGATGGAACTATCAAGAAACCCGAAGCATGATCTTCTGATTTAGAAGATTGGACAACGATTCAACCTTTGCTTGTTTCTTGGATAAAGATGACAATTGATCCTAGTCTTAGATCCAACATCTCTCATCGTGATGTGGCTAAAGACCTATGGGATCATCTCAAGAAGCGGTTCGCGGTTACTAATGGCCCTAGAATACAGCAACTCAAGTCTGAACTTGCGAATTGCAAGCAAGAAGGTCTTACGATTGAAAATTATTATGGCAAACTCAATTGAATTTGGGATATTCTGGCTGCCTATCGTCCAACACGTCTCTGCAAGTGCGGTCTCTGTACCTGCGATTTGGCTACACAACACGAAACGGACAGAGACGAAGAAAAAGTACATGATTTTCTTTGTGGCTTAGATGATTCATACCACACTGTTAGATCCACCTTGGTCTCCAGAGTGCCACTTCAATCTCTTGAAGAAATATATAACATAGTCCGACAAGAAGAAGATTTGAAAAACAACAATTCAAAACTGATGTTGTGTCCGAAGTTTCTGCATATGCTGTTGGAAGCAGAGGCAAAATTACCTTTTCTCGTTCTACTGATTTTAACAAGATTGCACTCTGCAAACACTGTGAAAGACCTGGTCATGCTGCTAAGAATTGTTTCACAATAATTGGATATCCTGAGTGGTGGGGAGAACGTTCAAAGCCACGCTCTGTTTCCACTCGACCTCGTCAATCGCTTCCTGCGTCGTCCTCTGCTCGTGGTCCTCTATATACTTATGCCAATGTAGTCCATGTTCCAGATCTTCAGAAGCAGGCGCAAGCTAATTACGTTATCTCAGACAAAGATCGCGATGGAGTTCAAGGGTTGAGTGAAAATCAATGGCAAACTTTAGTCAAACTTCTCAATGGTACATCTGTTAGCTCGTCTGAACAGTTATCAGGTACAGTTTCTTCTTCTTCCTGGATATTAGATACAGGTGCCTCTCATCATTTCACTGGAAATTATGCAGTTCTGACTGCAGTTCGTAATATTTCTCTGGTTCTGGTTATTCTCGCCGATGGTAGAGAACGTGTATCTAACAGGGAGGGGACTGTTATTTTGGGTCCTTCTTTGCTTCTTAAATCAGCCTTATATGTTGAAGAATTTCAGTCATACTTGATCTCTGCCTCTCAGTTAATGGATGAAAACCGATGTATTGTTCAGTTAGCTGATCAGTTTCTTGTCATTCAGGACCGAGCTTCCAAGATGATGACTGGGCGGCTAAGAGAGCTCAAGGGATCTTCCGTTTATGTCGCATAGAGCAGGTGGCTTCGGTTCATATTCAAGAATCAAAATCTTCCGAGTTGTGGCACAAACGGCTTGGTTATCCAGCGTTTAAAATTGTTGGTTCTTTACCGGATATTTCTGTGATTTCTGATTTTTCCAATAAAGCTTGTGATGTTTGTCATCGCTCGAAACAGACACGAAACTATTTTCCGTCTAGCAGCAATAAAACTACAGATATTTTCAAATTAGTTCATTGCGATCTTTGGGGACCGTATCGCACACCGTCGTTTTCTGGTGCTCGATACTTCTTAACTATTGTTGATGATTTCTCTCGTACTGTTTGGCTATGTCTTCTCAAAGATAAAACTGAGACTTCATTACACTTAAAGAACTTCATTGCTATGGCCGATCGACAATTCCAAAAATCGGTTAAAATTCTGAGAAGTGACAATGGTATTGAGTTTACTAGCCTTACCAACTATTTACTTTCAAAAGGTATTCGCCATGAGACGTCTTGTGTCGGGACTCCTCAACAAAATGGTCATGCCGAAAGAAAGCATAGGCATATTCTAAACGTTGCTCGGGCATTACATTTTCAAGCACACTTACCGATTCAATTCTGGGGAGAATGTGTGTTAACCGCTGCATATTTGATTAATCGAACTCCTACTCCTGTTCTTGATGGTTTATCACCTTATGAGAAGCTGCATAACAAGAAACCCATTTACAACCATCTTCGCGTATTTGGCAGTCTTTGTTATGCTCATTCTCAAATGCATAAGGGTGATAAATTTGCTTCTCGTGGTCGCAAATGCGTGTTCGTCGGTTATCCTTATGCTCAGAAGGGATGGCGCTTGTATGATGTTGAAACAGAGACCTTCTTTGTCACTCGTGATGCAGTGTTTTATGAGGATGAGTTTTACTTTTTTGTAGCTTCGCCTTCAGTTCCTATTGTTGCAGATACGAATGAATCACCTTTATGGGCTCCAATAGCACTCTGCCCAGATACTCATGATGCACCCACTATCGTATCCTCTTCTGTTGGGCCTTTGTTATCTGCTCCAAGCCTAGTAATTGAAACGCAGACTCCCAATTCCTCTGTTCATCCTTCGTCTTCGTCGCAGACAATTAAAACCTCGCCTGAACAATTCACCTCTGATACACCGACATCATCTATGGAATTACTCGGGAGAGGTCATCGTCGCCGTCAACCCTCAGTTACTCTTCGAAACTATGTGGTGAATACTGGATAAACATCACTTTTTTCTCGAGAATCTGTAACTTCGGCTTATCCCATTACTAAGTACGTTGGATGTTCTCGTTTCTCCACATCTCATAGGGCTTACTTTGCTGCTATAATTGATTGTAATGACCCGCGAACGTTTCGTTTAGCAATTACTCAAGATGTATGGAGGACAACGATGCAAACAGAGCTTGATGCTCTTCAACGCAACTCTACTTTGACTCTTCAACAATTACCTCCAGGAAAGCGTGCGATTGGGTCCAAATGGGTTTTCAAGACCAAATATCAGTCTGATGGAACCATAGAGTGTCACAAAGCTCGTCTTGTTGCACTTGGAAACAAACAGGTCGAATGTATTGATTATGGAGAAACGTTTGCCCCTGTTGCTAAGATGGATACAGTTCGGTTGTTTTTACAGGTTGCAGCTGGTAACAATTGGCCCGTGCATCAAATGGATGTGCACAACGCCTTCTTGCACGGCGATCTCGATGACGAGGTTTAGATGAAGCTACCCCCGAGTTTTCAGTCCTCTCAACCGAATCAAGTCTGTCGTCTACAGAAGTCTATCTACGGGCTTAAACAAGCCCCACGTTGCTGGTTTGAGAAATTGACCTTGGCACTTCGTGATTATGGATTTACTCAATCACTCTCCGACTACTCTTTGTTTCACTATCATCGTTCGGGTGTTCACATCAACATCTTAATTTACGTAGATGACATGATTCTGTCAAGTAACACCATCTCTGCTATGAATGCGTTTAAGACATATCTTTCAAGTTGGTTTCATATGAAAGATCTTGGACCTCTTAAGTACTTTCTAGGCATCGAAGTTTCGCGAAGCAGGCTCGGTTTTTATCTCCGTCAACGCAAATACGCCTTGGAAATCATATCCGAATCTGGTTTACTTGGAGCCCGACCTGCTGCCTTTCCACTTGAGTTGAATCATCATCTTGCTCTTTCTGATTCTTCTTTATTATCAGATCATGCGGTATATCGCAAATTGGTTGGCAGATTAATCTATCTTTCGGTCACTCTACCAGATTTGGCTTTCTCGGTACATATTCTTGCCCAGTTTATGCAGGCACCAAGAGAGGATCATTGGCAAGCGGCATTACGGATTGTTCGTTATCTAAAAGGATCACCGGGTCAGGGACTTTTACTCAAAGCTGACAACAACTTCCAGATTTCCAGATGGTGTGACTCCGATTGGGCTAGTTGTCCTTTCACCCGTCGTTCTGTATCTGGTTATGTTGTTCAAATCGGTACTTCTATAATCTCTTGGAAGACTAAGAAGCAGAATACAATGAGTCTCTCTTCCGCCGAAGCTGAGTATCGAGCTATGGCGTACATCACTAAACATTTATTGTGGATCAAGCGGCTCCTCATCTCTCTTGGTATCTCACATCCTCAACCTATGCACTTGTACTGCGACAGCAAATCTGCAATCCACATAGCCACTAATCCGGTCTTTCATGAGCGTACTAAGAACATAGAGAACGATTGTCACTTTGTCCGTGATGACATCCAATCTCGAAATCTCAACCCGATTCATGTCGATACTCATACCCAACTTGCTGATTTTCTTACTAAACCATTGGGTCGTCAAGCTTTTCTCGACTTCAAACTCAAACTAGGCCTATAAGACTTACATGCTCCAATTTGAGAGGGGGGGGGTGGGGGGGAGGGGGTATTACGATATCATCGTATCTCTTACCTTAGGCAACTTTCCATGTATATATCGAATGTGATATTAGACTTTTATTGGTTGATTTCCTTTTTTCTATATACAGCGTTGTAAACGTAATTATCAATAAGACATACACAATTCTGTGTTCATCTTCTCCTTCAAATGTGCTCCAACAAACCATGATTACACAGAACACTCTTTATGGTCTTTGACCATAGAAGATAGTGTGTATGTACATAAAATAAAACCATAAGGAGGAGTTTCTAGAACTCATTAAGGTATTAAAGCAATTCAGGAGTGTATAAATCACACTGAAGTGTTCCTGAATCACACTGATCTTCCTAAATTACACTAAAATCTTCATGAATATTATAACAATATTAGGTTGTCTTACCCCTCTCCAATTTGCAGGCCGGAACGTATTGGGTCGTGTTTCCCTTCTCCAACACTTTCTGGGATTTTCTAACACAATCACTTCACCTCAAAATTTAGATTGAATAACGGTGTACCATTGCACGGGGATCGACCCGGTGACAATTTATGTTACCACACCATATATTTATATCTTTTCATCTATACTATTAATTTTGAAGACAGTTTTGAAAGTAACCTTTGTTTTATGTGGTATATTACGATATTTGCCATTGGTTTTTCTAATTTAGTTAACAAACAAAAAATATCGACGAGGGCAAATTCGGCAAGGCAAAAATACGAGACACGCGAACCTTAGTTGGTTTCGGATCTGGCCCGTTTTCGATCGAAAAAGTATTAGGCATCGCGAGTTCGAATCGTGTGATAGTTTGCAGATTTTAGTGAATTTTTTTCGGTACAAACCAAATTGTGATTCAATTTGTGGTTCGGATCAGAATCGTGATATTAGGAAATAATATCGAACAGATTATTGTTATAGAAATTTTAGATTTCGTAATATCATCTTTTAATCATATTAGGATATATATGAATTATATTTCGTAATTGATTCTATAGATAGATAGATATATACATTATTTTAATTTACGCCGGAATCAACTTAAAATATCTCAACAACCCTAATTGTTGAGAACTCTATATATAGGCATTCCACATATCATAAAAATTCATTCACTGGGTTTCTCGAAAAAAATTACAGTTAAAAATTTTTTCAAGGTCGTTTTTGATTTTCGTTCACTACTAATATACTAGATTCATCAAATTTGTCGTTTATATTTTCGCACAGCCTAAAGATTGACGTATACTTTGTTCATATATATATGTATTATAAATGTTGTATATTCTAAAGTTTAATTTGTTTCTTATATAGATAATGTATCGGTCATCATATGACAAAGGTAAAGGTATCATTATCGAAGATGAAGAGAGACGCGAAAATAATAAAATCAAGATTTGTATTGTTAATTTTATACAAGCTTTTAAAAATCGATTTTTGTTTTTGTGAACTACTATTTTACAAGATTACTCGCGATTTCCGTTTATATTTAAATAAAGGTTAAAGATCGACTTATAATTCGTTCATATATATAAGACATATATGTTGCATATTCTAAAGTTGAATTTTTTCTTATACAGATAATGGATCCTTCATCATTTGACAAAGATAAAGATATCATTATCGAAGATGAAAAGAGACAAGAAGAAAAAAATGCATGGTTTGTATCATTAATTTTAAATAAATTTTAATTTTTAAATGATGAATTTTGACTTTACAAATGCTTTTAATTTTTTAAAATTTTATATATTGATAGGGTTCAAGCAAGCGATCAAAAACAATGACTAATGATAAATTCGGAGTTCTAGCACAAGTATCACTAGCTGTCAAGAAA
>OVAV01001491.1:0-13137 GCA_900406375.1 Iberis amara
GGCTTAAGGAGGAGTGAACAAAAGCTAAGTTTATATATATAGATAAATTCTGATACGCAACAAACTGGTCTAGTATCCCAAACCTTATAATAGGGAGAATTACACTCGTATTGCGAATAGTCATGTTTAATCCCTAGTATGGTAACAAGAAAACAAAGGTGACGACAATTAATTCACTTGCTCCTTTTTATTCTATAATTGTTTATTCAGTTTTGTGCATTTTCTTGCCCTCGTCGTTCTTCAAATTTGTGGTCCAGTTGTTTAAGCTTTTGTTTCGCCGGAGGTGTTTTAGTCTTATGTTGGTTTTCTTTTGTAAATCACTTTGTCTAGTTTTGTGTATTTTGGCTCTATGTTTTGGCTCTTGGATTGTTATGTTTAGTCCCATGCTTTCGTGTTCGTCCATGTATTCCATCTTGTATTCCATCTCGATATATAAAATTTAATGTGAAAAAAAAATCATCCAATTTAGTTACTATTAAACAATTTAAAAGATTTAAGACATCTGCTATAAAACTTAAAAAAGGATTGATAAATAACCTAATTGTTTATTCAATCAACGTGATTGCATCATTTTGATACCACAAGAGAAAATAGTCGACCTAGATCATATTAGTGCTTCCCTCTTTGAAATAAAAGACGATGAACTTTATCATTGATACTTAGTTCCTAGGAAGTTTGTTCTATCATTCGCCTACTCAGAATTCAAATCGAGAGGTAAAGTTTTCCAAAATCAGATATGAATTTAAATGTCAAATGGTTCTCTGATTATAATGTTGATTGGTTCTTTGAGTTCTCTCCTCATGATCATTTCCCTCTATGATTTTGACCTCCTTCCTCTCTTATATGGGCTTTAAAAATGGACCCACTTATTTAAGCGAAATGGTTCGTTTTCAACCCATTAACACTTAAAAAATTATATATTATTTATAAAGGAATAAAATGAAAAATTGATAGGAAACTATCATCCATAACAATCGAATCCATCAAAACAAAAACTGGTATTTGTTAGAAATAGGAAAGTATTTTGTCAACACCTAAACTAATACTAACTAAACTAACACTTTTGGGGATTAAACCTATACGAAGATCCAACCACTAGGTACTTACTGTTGGAACTTGAATTTTAATAAGTGACTAAACATCATTTTTCCGGTAAATATTTCGGCAAGGTCGTTGCCCGAAATTAACGGATTATAAGTTCATTGGAAAGCTTATAGCTTGGACTACAAAATGGACTACTCATTTGTTAAAATTGAAGTAATATTGAATGACAAATGTGAAGTCAAAGTATGGTAGTTGAGACATGAAAACGTCAACAAAATCATTTGTCCCATATTTCTTAGAAGGATAAGTTTCAAGTGGTATATATATATATTTATAGTATCTCATGTCATGTTCACAAATGAGTAGGAAGGGACACTATGCATGGTGCAAGTGAGAGAGGAGAACCACACGCGCGCACCGTGGCCACTTGCTCGGCTCCGCACGACACATGTCGTAGGATCGATTGGACCGAAGGTCCAATAATAATTTCTTTTTGGGGAAATTTTTTCTGAAAATTTTGGCCCAAATTTTGGCCCATTAACCCGAACAAGCCCGTTAACCCGAACAATTGCATTTGTTCGATTAAATTTCGATTTATAAAACCCGTCTCCTTCCTCTTTTCTTCGACACTGAAAATCACAGAGAGATTTTAATCAGAAAATCAAAAACACAAACTGAAACTTTGAATCTTCAGAGCATTCATCGACGTCTCTTTTACCGGAACTTCGACGATCCTTACAATATAAGTGTCTCGAGATTTTGCGGTTTTCTTACATTTATTTTAATATGATATTTGAGTGTGCTTATCGGATTGTTAACAGTTTTATCCTGGGATTCAAAATTGTATCAAACCGTCACATTATGGGAGATTTATTGGATTAAGGAAAGAGATTTTTCTTGACTTTGTTTTACGTTTTACCTTCATATTCATCCCTATACTTAATTCGTCTTTGCGTTTCAAATTGTTTTACTTAATTCGGGTTTTGCAGTTCTATCAGTTACCTCCTACTAGGCTATGAAGGGATCAGCAAAATATGGAAAGTAAAGTTTAAAATATAGAGAGGGTATTGGGTGGTTGAATAATCACTATAGCTCCTTAAATCTCTCCATTTATGGCTCCCACTATGCAAAACATTCATTCCACATGCATGATGCAACAACCTCACTCTCTCTAGATATTCCCCCTTAACCAAATGGACCCAAAATAAAATTAGTTTGTAAATTTAACTTTGACGTAAGAAAAAACACTTGAGCCTTCCTCTCCCATATATGGTCGACACTGTCACATTCACAATGTTAAAATTCTAGATCGACGTCCAGTGGTTCCCATAACGCCGACAACGATCCATGTTTTTTCAGTTTTGAAAGAAGATTAAAATGGAGAAAATAAAGATAGCAGCTTCCTCTCTTTTTTTAATCTTGAAATGTTTCGGTTACATGTTCTGCTTTTATACACAACACAAAATGCTCACTGGCTAACTAATGACACTTGTCTTAATCTCCTGCGTGTCTAATAATCCAAAAATGCTAAATTTATTTACTTGTGTTGAAATGTGCTACATATCTTTTTTCCCTTCCTCTCGTCTGAAGTGAGCTTTACCAATAAATTTCAGTAGCTCGCAGTGTAAGATATTATAAACAAATTGGTTAACGATAATAAGAAATATGAATTAGGAAGAAAAAAAATGTCCTAACTCTATAAATAAGAATATCAAAATGTGGTAAACCTAAGAAATTTTATGAGAGTTTGAATATGTTTGTATAAGGGATTTTGAGCTATTAGGTGCTTAGTGTACTATTTTTCTCAGTTTTAAGGTTTAGTTTTTCGGTTAATAGAAAATTGTACTGTATTGAAACCATCTCTACTTTGTTTAGTTATGTTTGGTTTGTATATTTTTGGTTTTTGGTTTATTCGGTTTATACCTAAAACTAACTACATTAAGTTCATGTAGTAGACAATGTACAGTGGATTGATAACAATATTTATAAAGTGATAAAATGATAAAAATTAAACTTTAAGAAATTAAGAACTTAGTTTAATAATTGGGTGAATATCAAAGGGAATGAGATTGGACGAAGAAAATAAAAGAAAAATAAAGCTTCAGTGAGCATTTTCAAGAAAGAAAACGCGTCTCATCATTTTTCTTGTTTGGTTTAGTCATTGTTGTAAATCATGTAATGTAATGATATTTAGTACTCCCTCTGTTTTTTAAATATTGACGTTTTAGCTATTATTTTTAGTTTTAGAAAGAATGTCGTTTTAGGTTTTCAATGCAGAAATTTAATAAATTTGACTTTTCTGACCAATAAAATAATTGCAGTACTTTTTTCTATTGGTTGATTTAAAATACTTAATGTTATTTTTATGGAAAACATAAATTTCTTAATGTGTGTGAAAAATCTAAAAAGACAATCTTTAAAAAACGGAGGGAGTATTTATATTAAATGAAGTTTTATCTGTTTTTATCGGATTAATATTCTGTTTCCTCGGTTAAAATATGTACTGTATCTGTATCCACACTTTTTATAAAAGTATATTTGTATGGTTTATATGGTTTATCCAAAACTATATCATATCATATAATTCAGTTCGGTGCAGTTTGATTTTCCGTATTAAATACCTCATAAATGTTTATGATTTTATGGTATTGTTGTAATTTAGTTTTCCCTCTCATAAGACTCTTTCTGTGGAGAAATATAATTTTCATCTCATTTTGAAGTTTGATTTTATAAACCGCCGGTTATATAACATTATAATAAAAATTTAGATGAAAAAGTAATGAATTTAACTTCCATGTGATATCATGAAAATAAGTTTGTGAGAAACATATATCATGCATTCTTAATTTTTTCAAAAAATATTATTAAATTATTTTCAAAAATATTGCATACAAAAAATATTATTAAATTATTTTCAAAAATATTCTCAAAAAGTGCGTAAATGTAGAGAGGTCCATGGGGACAGGCATCCCCATCTAGAGAAGCGTATGCATTAAATTCAATGGCCTATATTGATAAATAACATTCCATGAAACAATAAATACGTAACTAATTTTCACATACTTTTACAATTTTAAGATCCTCACTTCGTTTAAATTAAACTGCCCTAGCTATTATATTGAGTGTAGCATGTAGCTTAATTTTAGTTTATGATGTGTAGTCCCAAAAAATCTAGTTTGGTCTCTATCCAGCGGGCTTTTTCACCCATTGTTCTTTAAATACTTCTAATATGGAATAAAAAGGTATATGTATAGCATTTAAATCTAGTTATTTAGGGAGTAGTATAACTTATTATGCATGAGTTTCACCAAATCTCACGTCTTTGGTTCTCTCTTTTTAGAAGAGAAGAAACAGTCAACAGCTTCCATGTTCGTAAATTGTAAATTAAACATTTAATAACAATAATAATGCACCTAGCTTTCTTCTATATATTATATATAGTTATACGAGTTTGAAGTCTTTGGACGCATATAACATCGATTTGTAAAACAAAAATATATACATTAAATAATCACTTAACACAAAAAGACAACCTTCTTTTTCTGCATAGAACATGATCTTCGAAGAAATCCATGCATTCGAATCTTCAACCATTTTCTTTCTCTTAAAATATATTTTGAAAAAGGGATTTTTATAACTCACGAAAATAATTAATTAATTAAGAGGAATTCTTTGAAATACCATCAAAAGAAGTTCAAATTTCAAAAATAACACACACTCTCAAAAGTTCCAAAAATATCACAAACTCCCAAAAGTTCCAAAAATACCACAAATATAAAAAGTGAATTTTAAGGGTTTAGAATTTAAAATTTTGGGTTTGGTTTCACTAAATAGAGTTTAAGGTATAGTTTTGAAGGGGTAGGGTTTGGTTTTGGGGTTTTAGGGTTTAAATTTTAAGTTTTAAAGCTATTTTCAAATTTTGTGGTATTTTTGGAACAAAAACATTTTTGTGATATTTATGGAAAAAATGTGGTATTTTTGAAACTTTTGGGAGTATATGGTATTTTTGGAATAAACCTAGTTTTTGTGGTATTTTTGAGAATTTCCCATTAACTAATACAAAAAATATTATAAAAAGTTCTTGATTTGGAAGGTTCATGGTTGCCATTGAAGCAAAAGAGTTACATCAATGAGAAACAAGATCATTTCCTCTTAGCCTCGGAGAAAGAAAAGCTAAGGATAATGATCCATATCTCATAGTCACAAATCACAAAAAAAAAAAAAAAAAACCCAAAAAAAACTAGGAAANAAAGTAGAGATTGAAGGATCTAAGGGAGATTTCTTAGACTCAAAGAGAGACAAGACACGTGTTACAAATTAATTTCAGTTATGAAGAGGATTTGGACCTGTGTGAACTAATCTCTTGTCGTCTTTATAAACATCATCTCTGTTTTCTTCTTCTTGACGTGGACCCGTGAGAGACACTGAGGGTTTGGGAGCTTGAAATGATGCCGTTTCGTGGAAAGGCCCAACCTTTCTCTGTGAAGGGTATGATTGGTAATGATAATGATCCGGAGAATGAGCTGATGATGACAAACCAAAACGAGCAAAGATCAAGAATCCCCAAAAGAACACGGCGGCGTAAGCAGTGGTGCTAGTGGTGACTGCTCTTCTTCTTCTTTTCTTTCCCTCTCTGTCTTGCTTGTTTCTTGCACAAGCTTCCATGGCAGTTTGATTTGAGTGGAAAAGAGGATCTTTTTATGGGTCTTTTGAGAACCCCATGAATTTTTGTTGTTGTTGTTATATCTCTCTCTCTGTTTTCTTTTAAACAGAAAATTGTTTCTTTTGTGTTAATGTGTCGAAATGCAGGTTTTGGATTCAAGAAACAAAAGGAGAAAACGGATTAAGTAATAATAAATTTCCTGAAAAAAGTGAGAAATTTAGAAAGTAGAAGATAAACCCAAAAGACAAAAGTCTTTCTTTGTTTGAGTGAAGTCTAAGTAACTAAAAAAAAGTTGTCTGAGTCTCTTTGGATAATAACAAGGAAGGAGTAGAAACATGAAATGAGTTTATATTTTATGGAAATTAGCTTTCTGGGATTATTAATATTTTAATTATATCTTATGGGTCTTATCAAATGATCTTGACCCTTGATTCCTGGGAGAACCTTCTCATATTTGTACTACTCACATCTTTAAACTATCAAACTTTTTATCTAACCTTCCAATGCTTTGAGTGTTTCTCTGTTCATACATTTACATTTACATTTAAAATTATAATTTTTATTTTATTTTAAATTCTGCCATTTTGGTTGGAGATGGTGCAGTGGACAGTTCAGTATTAATAGCCGTTGTCCCCCAGAAAAAGAAATCGAATTTATGTTTTCTGAAAGAGAGAGAGAGAGAGAAAGAGTACAATGTGTAAAAACCAACTTACTGTAACTACCAAGTATATTTACTAAATAGAGCAATTGGTTTTTTAGTGGAGGATTACCTCAGTTTTGCTATATTGAAAAAACAGATCTTTGTTTCAAAGATTTTTCCTTCACATGTCTTAGTGATGAGTAATAGTCTCTCTGTTCTCTGTCTTGTCTCCTCTCTCTCTGTTTCATTCATATCTTCTTGTCCTGTCTTTTACGAGAGCTTCTTCCATTTCCTTGCTTTTAAACTCTCAGAGAGAAAACCATAAACAGAGGCAAACTCAGTTTTTGATCGGTGACAATAGCGTCAAATGACTTAACATCAACCTTAAATTCAAATTCAAAAGTTTGACATTTCTTTAGCTTGTGTATACCTGTTTATTTTTGGTAGATGCAATATGTCCTGAATTTAGGATTTCAGGCACTGACTTCTGCAGAATGTGAACCCAAAGCTTCATATTTCCATATGCAAGTTTTATGGATCAAGTATTGACTAGTCTTTGAAATCTATTCAAAGCTTCAGATGCAATTCAAAATATGTGGATGCATTTCTCATCATATCTCTCTTCATAATGAAGTCACCAGAACTCTCTGCAAGAGCATACACCATTTCTGAAATGGTGAAACCTGTACTTGTCTCTCATGATGATGTCTCTTGAAGTAAGCCTTGAAACGAACTTTGCGAAAACGTGGCAATCCTCACACGTTCTCAAGTTCTTCATGATTCGTATAGGATGATCCGCTTCCCAATTAATTAGTCCGAAGGCAATAGCAAGCTTCTCACTGTGATGACTCAAAGAAGCTTCTTTTTCCTCCATTTCAACATCATGAAACACCGAACCCGTCTCAGGAGCATACCCCATGTTTCTTATCTTCTTCAAGATATCTTCCAATTTCTCATATATTGCCTTTGATTGTGGATGTGATTTGTCTCCTCTATTGAAAAAATGGATTATCCCATCAAATTCAACGGAACTATAAGCAGTAACCTTTTTAGTACCAAGCTTCCTCATTTTACTCCTTACTTTGTCAACACAATCCCATTTACCAGCAGCTGCATAGATATTAGAGAGTAGTACATGGTATGAACCAATATCAGGAGCTGTTTCTACGAGAAAGTTTGCAACTTTCTGCCCTAATATCATATCACGATGAACCGCGCAAGCACCTAGCAATGCTCCCCAAATACCAGTATCTGGCTCCATTGGCATATTCTTGATAAAATCATAAGCCTCTTCTAGAAGACCAGAGCGTCCCAGTAGATCAACCATACAAGCATAATGCTCTTTTCTCGGCTCAAGAGTTTTATCATTCGATTGAACCATGAGATTGAAATACCTTTTTCCTTCATTCACTAGTCCAGCATGACTACAAGCAGATAAGACACCGAGAAATGTCACGTAGTTCGGTTTTAATCCTTCATTCTGCATCATAGTGAACAATGCTAAAGCTTCTCTACTATCTCCATTCATTGCATACCCTACAATCATTGTGCTCCAAGAAACTACATTCTTTAGTTTCATTTCATCGAATAATCCCCTCGCAGCTTCGGTGTTACCACACTTCAAGTTCATATCAAGCCTTGCATTTTCAACTATTATGCTACAATCAATTCCTTCTTTCTTTGCAAGATCATAAATTTCTTTACCAATCTCCAAAGCACCTAACTGACCACAAGCAGAAAGCATACTCACGGCTGTAAAAGAATCGAATTGAACTTCATCTTCACACATTTTGTGGTAATACTCAAGTGCTTTAGTGGAGTTTCCTGTTTGAACACAAACTGCTATAAATGCATTCCATGCCACTAGATCTTTGACTTGCATTGAGTTAAACAAGAACTCAGCCAATCTCAATTCACCAAACTTCATATACATCAACACCAACTCAGTTGTAACGATGTCAAGACATTGAAAACCATTTTTAACAAGATGGGCATGAAGGGCAAATCCACAGGGCAAAAAATCAAGCTGAGAGATCGCCTTCACCACAAATGGGTAAGTGAATTCGTCGGGACGGATACCGAGATGACGCATTTTCTTATAAAGTAGAAAAGTTTCAAATGGGAGGTGATTTTTAACGTACCCTTTGAAAAGAGTGTTCCAAAGGAAGATCCTTGGCTTTCGCATTTCGTCGAACAGTTGGCGTGCGTAACACATGTCACTTACAAGTAGAAGATTCTCTAAAAGTTGGGTTAAGAGACTGTTCTTGACAGAGAAACCTGTCGTTAGTACAATCGCATGGATCTTCTTAAGCTGCTTCGGCTTCGAAGAGCTTGCGCGTAAAAGATCGGAGAGGATTTGTTTTGTTAGTGGCTTTGGTTTCGCAAGCATCTCTTCGTGATAAGTAATCTCAGAATGTAGTAGTCAATTTTTTTTTACATAATTTCTTCCAATACCATTAAAAGGCGTTTAAATTTCAAAAATACCACAGCCTCTCAAAAGTTCCAAAAATACTACACATTTTCAAATATTTCAAAAATAATACAAATATAAAAAGCAAATTTTAAGGGTTTAGAATTTAAAATTTTGTGTTTGGGTTCAATAAATAGAGTTTAGGGTTTAGTTTTGAAGGGGGTAGAGTTTGGTTTTGGGGTTTATGAGTTTAAATTTGAAGTTTTAAAGCTATTTCAAATTTGTGGTATTTTTGGAACAAAAACATTTTTGTGGTATTTTTGAAAAAAATGTGATATTTTTGGAACTTTTGGAAATGTATGGTATTTTTGAAATAAATATAGTTTTTGTGGTATTTTTGAGAATTCTCCATAAATTAAACCTAGATTAATTCTAAAATTTATAGCAAATTCAATGTCTTTTCCGTTTTGATAAATGATGGCCGTCAAAGGAAAATTTTGAAAACCTAGTTCGGGACGGTTGGTATCGTGGTGGTTCGGATACTACTACATCTATTGGGGAATGAATTAAAAATTGTCGGGGTCGCATTTCGCGGTGGAGACAGGAGGAGCAAATAAATTCCTCCAGAGATGCGGATTTCTTAAAAGAGCAGATTGATTTTGCTCACTCCCATGACGGTCTCTCAACGCAGGAGATAGTGGTTCTCACTAACCGTCTTCGGTCTGCCATTTTGGATGAGGAGATGTTCTGGAAGCAGAAGAGTCGTGTAACCTGGCTACAAGAGGAAGATAAGAATACTCAGTTTTTTCATGCAACTACAAAACAACGACGAGCTCGGAATCGTATATCGGGCGTGACTAAGGGAGATGGCTCTTGGACGGAGAAGAAGGAGGATATTGAAGCTGAAGTTGTGTCCTACTTTCAGGAATTATTTACTAGTTCTGCGATCGGAAATATGGACATGGTGCTGCAAGCTTTAAAGCCAGTTATTACCTCTGATATCAACTCTCAACTGGTTAGGCCCGCTTTAGCCGAGGAGATTAAGGCAGCCTTGTTCGACATGGCTCCAGAGAAGGCACCAGGGCCGGATGGCATGATTGCCCTATTTTTCCAGCGGTATTGGCATATTGTCGGGGGCAATGTCGTGCAATTGGTACATGACTTCATGGCTAATGGATTTTTTGATAGTCGGCTAAATGAGACTAGTATTTGTCTTATCCCGAAACTTGATAGACCTAAAGAGATGAAGGATTTTAGACCGATAAGTCTTTGTAATGTTATCTACAAGATTATATCTAAAGTTGTAACTAACCGCCTAAAGATTTTTTTGCCTTCAATTATCTCTGAGACCCAATCGGCTTTTGTTGGAGGAAGGGTTATCTCTGATAACATTTTTATGGTCCAAGAAGCCTTTCATGCCTTACATACTACGGAGTATTGTAGGAAGAACTTTATGGCGATTAAGACCGATATGAGTAAGGCATATGACCGAGTTGAGTGGCACTTCCTGAAAGCCGTGATGGCCAAATTAGGGTTCGCTGACAGATGGATAGCTTGGATCATGCAGTGTCTAACGATAGTATCTTATCGAGTTCTTATCAATGGAATCCCAAAAGGGTTTATCAAACCTTCACGAAGATGCGCCAAGGTGACCCGCTTTCTCCGTACCTGTTTATTTTGTGTACTGAGGTGCTCATTGCCAATTTGCATGAGGCTGAGCTGAACGGTCTTATTACTGGCGTTAAAATGGCACAGCAATGTCCATCACTGTCTCACCTTCTCTTTGCAGATGATAGTTGTCTTTTTCTGTAAGGCTCATCTTCCCGAATGTGATGCAATAGGGAACATTCTACATAACTATGGCCAAGCGTCAGGCTAGTGTATCAATCTGACCAAATCGACGGTCTATTTTGGAAAGAAGGTACTCCCCCAAGACAGATATCTTCTAAAGGAACGGTTGGGAATCTTCTTGGATGGGGGTGGTGGAAAATACCTAGGCATTCCTGAACAGCTTCAGGGGTCCAAGGCTAAAGTATTTGCCTACGTTCGGGACCGGTTAAACAATAGAATTAATGGTTGGTCTGCAAAATTCCTATCGAAGGGAGGGAAGGAGGTTATGATTAAATCAGTTGCACATGCATTACCAACTTATATTATGCATGCTTCCGATTGCCTCAGAGTCTCTTACAGAACCTCAGAAGTGCAATTGCTCGATATTGGTGGACCACAAAGAGTGAGGGAGGTGGAATACATTGGGTAGCATGGCCAAAAATGTGTCTACCTAAGAGCATGGGTGGAATGGACTTCCGATCTCTCGATTTGTTTAACCAGGCTTTACTGGCGAAACAACTGTGGCGTTTGTACTCCAAACCAAACTCTTTTTGCAAGAATTCTCAAAGGAAGGTATGTCCGTAATAGTTTACCTTTCGAGGCTCCCAAACTGACTCGACCGTCATATGGGTGGAAGAGTATTTGGGGTGTTCGCACGGTCCTCCAACAAGGATTGCGACGAACAATTGGGAATGGGCAATAGACTAAGGTCTGGGAGGATAATTGGATCCCGGGGAATGTTCCACACCCAGGCTGCAGCGAGTCCCCTATCATTCACCCCGACTTACGAGTAGTGGAGCTCTTAAGAGAGGATGGGACTACATGGAGGACCCCATTACTCAAACAATTATTTCTCCCCGAAGTAATACCCAAGATTTTGAGCATACGTCCCTCTCGCCGAAGGGAGGATGGGTTTTGTTGGCACTTTACTAAATTTGGTTCTTACACAGTTAAATCTGGGTATGAGCGTCTTGCTGCTGTTTTGGACGAGGATATGGCATTTGTGACTCAGTTTCCCACGATTAACATACTCAAGGAAAGAGTTTGGAAATTGCAAGCACCTCCTAAACTTAAGCATTTCCTATGGCAAGTTTTTCAGGAGCTTTGGCGGTTAATGCTCAACTAGCTATGCGTAAGTTGCGGATTGACCGTGTTTGTACTCGTTGTGGTGACGCGGAGGAAACAGTCAACCTTGCAATATTCACTTGCCCGCCAGCTTTTCAAACTTGGGCCCTCTCATCGATTCCGACTCCATATGGAGTCTTTCCGTCGTCTAATCTCCTGGAAAACGTTCAGTACCTATTCTCCCATGGTAACTCAATCCATGGTGATATTACAATAAAAGAAGAATACCTTTGGATTCTATGGTATAACTGGAAAGCACGAAATGATAAAGTTTTCAACAAAAAAGTTTGGGACCCACCAGACATTCTGACGTTGGCTTCAAAGGAGGCCTCATATTGGATTTACGCACACCATAGTATTCCTAAGCCCAAGTCAGTGGACAAGGAAGGGGTGTCTACTTTGCGCCCCCATGATATTATTAGTGGTGATAACGTCTGCTTCGTTGATGGTTCATGGAAACAAGACGACCATATATGTGGTCTTGGCTAGATTCTTAAAGATCAGTCGGGTGCGACTACAATAATGGGCTCCAGAGGTTTGTTTTAGGGGGATCTCTGCGCTCCATGTGGAGCTTTTAAGCCTAATATGGTTTATGCAGAGCTTGCACAAACTAAACCGCCCATGTGATGCTTTCTACTCTGACTCACAAGAGCTAGTTGATATGTTCTCGAACCCTTCGGACTTGCCGGCTTTCAGTTGCGAGTATACCCGGAGGTATAGTTCAAACATTTCTCACAGAATTCCAATGGACAAGCAGATTTTTTAGCTCGGGAAGCAAGGAAGCATAATCGATGTTTCACTTTCGTTGGTTTTGGCCTACCTTGGTGGATGGACAGAGACGCTTCAATAGTTTTCTAGTTTATCGCTTTAATCTTCTATGTATCTGGTAACAAAAAAAACTCAATAAATATGGGTCGAAAGACTCGAGGATCCAAATAATTGGGCGAGAATAATTATGTATCTTACGGATTTAATTAGTTATTCTGGACCGTCAAATTCGATTATGAAGATTTTCATATCCTTTCTAATGTTTTATAAAATGAAAAATCGCGCGAATACTTTATTTCTAAATAAGATTGTTGTCCAAAAAAATTGAGAAGTAAGATTATATGAATTGGTTCTTTTTGAGTACTAGTAAAACTATAAAATTTTATTAATTTAAATGGATGCTAATTTGTGAAAATATTAACTCGATCAAAAAATCTTCAATATATTAAAAGACAAACATTCTAGTCCTACGTGGCAACACTATATTTTTTTTAAAAAAAATTTTAGTTTATTTTTAAGTTTATTTTGATCCATTTATAGTAATTTTTAATTTTTTTTAAATTGATATATTTTATGGTAGTTATCTCAAAGAAGAAAGTCAGGTAGCCACTTATATTATATATATATATATATATATATATTTGTTTATATTCTCTA
>OVAV01001492.1:1548-13134 GCA_900406375.1 Iberis amara
CAGTCCTCTTCCTGCGGACATAAGCTCTCCATGGCTTATCATTCTCATTCCAGTCAATCAATCAATCAAGAGGTCCATGGCTCAGGAACTGTTAGAAAATAAGTGGTCATAGCCTTTCGAAACCTCTTCTTGTATTGTTTTGGTGAGATAATAGTCGGAGAAGCATTCTTTGGTCCACCCAAAATACCTGAGGCTTTAACCCAAGTCTCAAGGTGCTTGTCCCATGTGTACTGTCTCATGAAGTCTATTATCCCAAGTACCAGTTCCTTATGCTCTTCATCGTACCCAACCAGCAACGAATAGTCCATTACATCCACAGACTAATCACATAAATGAGATAAACACATTAAGAAACAAATAGAGACTTGATAGGAATAATATAAAATGACTTACAGCTAAGAAGTTGGTATCATTCCATATAGCTCTTTCAAGGCTTCTTTTGGCTTTGCTTCCTAGGAATATCGGTTCTGTGCGCAATGTCTCAAGCAGATTCATGTCTAGCAATACTTTATCTGTTCCAGATGTGTTTGGATTGTATCGCGACCTTGCAGATCCCTTTAGATCGTAGATTCTTGATATTTTTCTGTTGTAGAAGAGATTCTCCATCACCATCAAATCCATTTTCGTCTCTTTTCCACCTTTCGAGTGTTTTATCGACACCTGAAAGACTCACACCATTCAGATCAACCATTCTTAATTATTTTATTTCGAATCAAAAGCTTAGGCTATATACTAACCTGGTAGATACCAAGAATCTTAGCAAGGCAAGTGGGGCTACCGGAGCTGAGAGACTCCTTCATATATTTGAAATATTCAGGTGCGAAATCCTCGAAAGAATCCAGCTCGGTTTTCACGACTTGTTTTATGATGAACCTCTCGTCTAACGACTTTGCAAAATAAACATTGCTTTTACCTCCCTGCGCACACCATCTCTGACACCGACTCAAGGATCTCACAAAGTCCACTTCACTCGGACAGCAAGTTTTCCTCAGCGTATCAAACTGTGTTGCAAAGTAACAGGTCACAGAGAACTTCACCTTACCTTCAGTTGTAGCAGCAGAGGATTTGGAAGATCGGTCGCTGAAAGAAATGGTCAAATGCGGAGACTTTTTGCTGTCTTGAGAAGATCCATATACAGCGTGGTGAATGTAATCAGCATCCATTGCGCCTAAAGAACGCCAAGTCGAGAAAGTGGAAGGCTCAGTCTCTTTGTTATTCCCGTCGCCTTTGTTAGCGACCCACTCCTTATATTCCTTGGAATTGAGAGCATATGATACAACACTTGCAGGATCATCATCATATACAGGAATCACGATATCATTGAGTCCCCGTTGAGGAATCAGCATCCGAGCCCCATCAGCCATCTGAGATGCCGAAGAGATGTATGTAGGCGTTGAACCAACGATTAGATCCAATTTCTGTACTTCTAATGGCAACATTTGCGAGTAAGTCCTCATCACATTCGAAACAGGGTCTCTCACCATATTCCTGTACTCGCCAGAAGCGTGGAAAGATCTCAAGGTCGAGAAAGATGGTGGCAAACCTTTTTTGATCCTTTCTTGAAACCGTATAGCTGAATCAAACGACTGGACGCGAATTGGCCTAGCGAGTCTCCGGAGGGGAGAATTAGTAGCTGAAGAATCTTCTGTCTCAGCAATTGTCTCGACTTTCTCTAGAGTATGAAACGAGCCCACCCATGCCGTATCTATCCTCTCAGAGAGAGAAGAGCCTGGGGATAGCATTTTATCAAGGACTTTGTTATCATCATTAGCTTCGGCATCAGAATGGGCGGCTTTTCCTTCTTCCTCATCTGGATCTTCCTTCCGTATAACTTCAATCTTTGGAGGATCCTGCGTATCCGGATTCCGAGAAACATTATCATCTCCAATTTTAAGCACAGACACTTTTTTGAGTTGAGAGTTTAACAAGTAAAGCTGATGATCCCAAGCATGAGAACCAATCATAAGCGCCCGTCTCAATCGATTCAACTCTAGAATATCCAAACTCTCCTGATTTTGCAGATTCTCCACAAAAATTGGTTGCATAGCATCCTGTTCATCATGAGTAAAAGATTCAATCAAAACAAAATTCAACAAGATTTCACAAGGACAAGTGAAAGAATCAGATACTGACATCGTATTCGTCTTTCTCCTTCACGAGTTGATCTTTTAATCCGATTATGCGACTATGTAGATCAGAGGCTTCAGATTGTTCAGATTCAAGTAAGCTGCTTTTCTCTTCCATGCGGTTAAGCATACTAGATATCTCCGCGTACATAGTTCGCATTTTACCCATAAGCTCGGCTGCTTCTGTCCGTATCCACTCTTGTTGATGATGGCTATTGAATTCAAGCATTGATGGAGGCAGGAAGACAGTAAGTATATTGATCGGAGAATATCTAAAGAACGCAACCATGTTACCAAATCTGCATAATCAATAACATTATTAGAGTTGTAACAGCATTTTAGATAACTCTCGAAAATGAGATCATACAGCGTTGTTTACCCGTAGAATCGAAGACAGTCTCTCTGAAGCGAATGGCCACAGGATGCAACACGATTCGCAGTTGCGTGATTCGAAAAGCTAAGTTCCAGAAACTTCCCAAAGGACAGTCCCCAAGCCGCATCAGACATAACTATTCTACGAGTAGCAGGTGGGACTCCATCTACATGTGCACATCTTAAGCAGCGATGCCACATCCATATCTTCCCATCTTGTTCACCAGGAAGCTGCATCGAAGATAGACGTCTAACATTGATAGTAAGATTTCCATTCTGATGAGAATAGCAGAGAACATGCGCATCAACCAGCTCTTTACACGTTCTACAACTCGAACTCTGTACAAAAATGGGAAAACAGAATTAATAGCTGAAGAATCATACTTTAAATAAGTGGATTGTACATTTTAGATGAAAGAGCTACCTGATCGAAAAGATCATCCTTCAAATATTTTCCGAGAGGTTTATCAAAAGAACCATAGAACTTAATTCGTAAGAGTCGTGAACGTTCACATACTGATTCTTTCAAAACACAACGGCTTGAAAACGAGACTAATATGCTCTGATGCGAGTCCGCGGCAGAGAAATATTCGCTAGAGACATCATCTTCATCGAATTTCTCAAGTTGTAACCCTTGGGGGTTCACTAATTGGTTCTCTTCATCTCCAGGCATTTCAACCGGTGTTTCAAGGAGTTCGCTGCTTAAGCACACGGTCGGTTCATCCAAATCATGTAACTGATTCGAAGAATATGATTTTATCACCAAATTATCGGGCAAATCTCCATTTAAGGCATCAGATTGCTCATTTTCAACTTCACAAGATATCTCATTCTGATCAAATTCCTCACATAAGGATTCATCACAAAGCTCATGCTGTGTCGTCAGGGTAGTGTTTTCATCTTCGTGAACTGTTGTATCAATTAAAGCTTGAGCATCTTTTTCTGTAGGAGAATGAATTACTAGGGAAATGCCATCATCAATCATTCTCCTTTCAGATGCCGACCGTACCATCCCTGGTTGCTTCAGTCTGATTCTAGGCAGAGAAGCACCTTCATCAGCAAGGAATGAAGTCTCCAATGACAAGTGATAAGCTGCAAAAACAGCGTATTGAATCACATGCTTAACCTTCTTTAGTTCCTCGCGACAACTGCCCCTAAGCACAACCTGCACAAGTCAAATAAGCCCGAGTAAGTAAGTGGTGAGGACACTCCAGAAAAGAGATAGTAAATAAGCTTACCGTGCAACCTAAGCGCCTGGGACAGCCTTCAAAGTACATCAGTGTCCTGGAAGGTTTTCTGTTTGATTGATTTCCAGCTTCATGTTGCTCAAGAACTTTCTCAGTCCGGAATAGCTCACACTGCCCCAACCTAGCAGTAGAAATACTATCTATCGAGGGGCAAACGACCGCACCAGTGCAGCGGGCAATTTGGTCTAGCAATGACCTTTTCACATTGAGCACCAATGAAATTTCCTTCTCTAAGAGATACTGCTGGGCATATGAAGATACACTCTTCTCTACCAAGAGAACATTAGGACGAAGAGAATCTATTTTTCTTATAACCTTCTTGAGATGATCATTTTCCTGTCCGACACACAAAGAGTCAACAATTTCGTTCAGATTGTTAATTAGAGACTTTAAGCTAGCCATTCCAAAGAATAGCAAAAGACCAACCTGTTGGAGCAGCGTGTTTAAGGATGCTAACTGGCCTGCAACTCTCTGATACTCGAGAGACCCAGCTAAAAGCAGCACTCTTGGATTTTTGTACTGCGATGTCATTCGCTTGTGCGTTATGTTCTTGCTACACACTATTCCTCTGATTAGGATGCTGCGAAAACAAGATGCTCAATTAGTATATATCAGCCAGAGGATGATAGTAATAAATATAAAGATAATTATACCTCTCGTTTGGATTTCCGGATGCTACACATTTGATTTTGACATAATTCCCTGGATCCATACTGCCGCCTGCACGAGTATCAGGTTTTACAAAATTTGCAGCCTGCCATGCTAAAGCAGTAACAATATCTAGCCAGTCTCCAGCACTGCCATCATCACATGGACTAAGCTCCTCCCCACGCAATAACTCTGCCACAAGAGCTCGGAAATGGTCATGCACCACTGTTCGAAGAGGTTCATTGCTGTTTTCTCCCAGTTTCTCTCTTGTGGGAATATGACTAGAAAAGCTACTACTCAATGAAAACTCGGGAGCAGAGTCCCCAACATCATCATCTTCGTCATCATAAGTAAAGTAATTACTCACAGAATCATCATTCTCATCTTCAGGAGGCGGAGGATACCAGATGCAGCCATTGTTCTCAAAATCCAATTGCTGTAACGTATCCTCCTCCTCGTCTTCCTCCTCTTCGTGATCTTCTGGTTCCATGCCCTCCTGATCTGGCTTGTTTAAATCACCAGCCAAGAGTTGTTCTTGATGATGATGATGATGATCAAAAGAAGCAACGTTAGGGCTCAGGTCTTTCGCGTGCTGTACAAAGCGCCCAAGAGGACTAAAATTGTTCCTTAATGGACTGTCGTGAGGACTGGACCCAGCAGAAGATTTATAACTAAAATGCTCATGCCTAGCACTAACACTACCCGAATCTACATCTGAACTGTCCTGATAGTATTCACTTGAAGGGCTTAAAAACTGTTTACCACAATTTCTACCTTCTTCTTCCTCTCCTCTGCATACACACAATTCACACATAAAGGTTCAAACTTTCACACAGAATCAAGAATTTAGAGAATTACCTGCTAGGATAGCAACGAATAGAGGCGATATTTCGGATCTCAAGAGTCTCGTTTTGAGAAGAATCTATTGGTGGATCAGGGCTATCACGAGGATGAACTTTATCATAGCTTTTTCCTCTTAACTCACGAACCTCTCCATCACAAACAGTGCAAAGCTTCTTGGAAACTTCTTGACTCTCCTCTGTATCAGATTCAGAGTAACAGCTTTTGCACCAGAAACGGCCACAGTTGAGACAACAGAATCCATGGAAGAAACTACCTTCGACCTTGGTTTGACAGTTATGGCACATTTTGGAAATGATAGGCATAGTTACAAAGTCTTTAGAAGAAGAGAAGCACAAAGAATCACTTGAATCCGAAGTTATCCAAGACCTAACCTTATCAATTAGATCTAGCACTGAACCATCAGGTATTCCCATAAACAATCAAATATTTATATTTTTTTTACTTACAAGGGAAAAAAAACAGATCAAACAAACTGAATCTGTGACTTTTGATTGTTGTAAGGATTATAAATTTAAATTATAAAAAAAATCTCCCACAACAAAAAATGGTGGGTAGATTTGGATGAGAAACAGATTCTTTCTTCTTTTTTTTTTCCTTTTCTTTTTAATATATCAGAGCAAAAAACAAAGTCCTACATCAAATTCCAAATATTTCTCAAGAGAAACCCTAAATCAAAAACCCCAAATCTCAACTATTAGACCAATCTTTAAGTAGTTATGGACCCAGAAACAGATCCGATACCAACAACCCAAGAAAACTTTATTGGAATACTGAGAAGAAGAGAAAAAAAGAAGACCCAGAACGATTCTTGACTTTCTCTTCGATCAAAGAGACTAATTATTTATTTTTTTTTAAAGAAACAGGAAGAGTGAAATTGAAGAACAAGGAAGAAGACGAAGGAGAAGAAGAAGAAAAGGGAAAGTTAAAAAAAAAAAAAATAAGAGAAAATTAAAGACTTGGCAAAATGAGAATCAATAGGAGAAAAAGGAGAAGAAGTACAAAGAAGGTTCCTTTTCTACCGGATTTAGCTCGCATCTCGACAACACCTTCAAAGTTTTTTTTTTTTTCTCTTTCTCTTCTCTACTAATATCAATCAACACTAATTCTTCTTTCTTCTGTAAAAGTTTCTGCTTATATATATAAGATGATCCAGCTATGGCGAATTTCTAGACAGAAGCGATTCCTCCCTCCTTATACTGCTCCGCCATTAACTGTTCACACTTTTTCTCTCTCCTCTGTCTCCTTGTCTCTTTTCTTTATTAAAATTATATTTGCTATCCAAAATTTATAATTTCAAGTTGGGGGTTTGTAACTATTTATTTTAAAATATTAATTTTAAGATCTGATTAAATTTAAATGAGTTTTGATTTTTTTTTAATACACTAGAAAAAGAAAAGAAAAAAAATGACAAAGACCTTAAATACTTCTTTTTCTTTTATTTGACATGACAGAGACTCCGTCTCCAAGGTTCTGTTTTCAACTGGTCACAATTTAGCAACGGCGTTGTCTTTTTTTCAATTAACGGCGTTTTCTTTTTCTTTTTTTTTTCTCTTTCTTTTTAGGTGAACTTTTTTATATAAATAAAAACCTTTTTGTTGAACACTTAATATTTATATTTATTTCTTAGATATTCACGTTTTGTATACTTTTTTTTTGTTTTAATATTCTCTTGCACGCCAACTTCTTCTCTTTATTTTGGTTTTGATACACATTTTTTCCCAACAGCAGATTACCTATTTAGATCGTTTTAATGATCACACTTAATACATAAGATCTCATATTATTTCTAATTTTAAATTCACATCAAACGTGTGAATCTGGTCTTTAATAGAAAGAAACTAATTGGTCAAAATTCTACATAATTATTATTATATCTTATATTAATATACATGTTAAAAAGGATAACAAGTTTATGAATCCAATAACATTAATGATTACGGTACACTTTTCAGCAAAAATTCATGCATAATTGAAGAATGAGAAGATAACGAAACAATTATCTAATTACATTATTGTACTAACTATAAAAGCTTGTACGGGAAGATGTAAAACGTAACTAGATTAATTTGTATACTAAGTATGACTAGTTTCTGTGTTAACATTCCATTAATTGGATAAATTGCAACAGATTTAGGACTATTTATGTGTAATTAATTAACTTGACTAATTAGTTAACAACTTAACTTAATACAGTTGTTGTCCGTTAGTGGTGAGGGTTATTACGGGAAGGTGTATTTTTTTCTTAAAGGGGAGTGCGTATGTAAGTTTGAATTAACTCTCAATACCCATTAAATTATATTATATTAAGGGGAAAAAATGAAAATATTAAAGAAAAAAATGAAAAAGTGAATTTCTTTGGCTTATAAAAAAAAAGCGAATTTCTTTGGAGATCTACAGTTTCACTTTCACGCGCTTATGTCGTAAATTTGTGAACACGCGCCGTTGACAAAAGGCATACAAAACTAAAGTAGAACCATCCGTTTGGGAAGGTTTTTTAGAGGTGGGTCAAGATGATTGATCCCTAACTCATCCGTTTATCACTTTATTAGGCCTTCTTTTCTGTCTTAACTTAATTTCATTTTTATCTTTCTTTCATTTTCATATGTGGAAAACAGTTCTCTATGCAAAATGTAACAAAAAAGTAACTATTATGACAAAGTCTTTAAACTATTCAATTTCTAAACGCTTATTTAATGGAGTCTCCATTTTTTTTGGGTCTTTTTACAAAATAGTCAATGATATATAAGTATGTCAATAACTAAAAAGAACTTTATATATAAAAAAATTATGTAAGAATATTGACTATGCAAGTTTGATATATCATTTTACAGGAAAATATTGTTATTTTTCACAATCACTTAAATTATCGTCATACTAGGATTTAATCGGCGCTATGTGCGGTGTTTTGTTTTACAAATTTATTCAATTTAATATTATGTAATTTTTGTGAAAATTTTGTATGCATTATTTTATGATGAATTTTTTACAATTTCGTGTGTTTTAGTTTAGTGTCGTATTATGATAATTGTTGTTGTATATATATTATATATGATGTGAATTTCTGTTAGCAAAATAATAAGCTATATAAATGATATATAAATTTATATATATGCAACTACATAAATTATTAGCTATGTTTAGGACAATAAATAAATTCAAAATATTCAATATATATATATATATATATATAATAAAAGATGAATTATAAGTTAAATCAAGCCATTTATATAGTTATATCTAAGGTTCTAAGCAATATAAAATTTACCACTAACCATGCAATTAAATTCTTTACAAACAACCTATGCAATTAAACTTTTAAAATATGTATTAATTATATAAAACAAATTTTTAAAAGCTTATTAATATCATCTTACAACATTTTATAAAATTTGTATATCTGATTTGTGGAAAACCATGATATTAAGTAGCAATTCTAACCCACAATACACTCTATTTTTATATATAGTTGATATAATATATATATATATATATATATTAATAAATTATTATTATAACTGGTGTTATATGTAGTATATATATATAAAGATATCAAAATTTTGTTTGACTCATCCTATTGAATATAAAATATTTTAAAATCCAACCCATAAAGAATCATAATCTTAAAAGTATTGATCTGTAAAAAAAAAAGCATTGATCTAACCAGCTCAACAACATTATTTTATAATGATTTCATAAAATTAATATACATCTAATTAAATTTTACTATATAAATGATTTTATATTTTATGGATTTTACATAGTCTATAGAATTTTTCCCTTCTTGCCATCATTAGACTATGTGATAAACCTATAATCAACTACATAAATTGATATTAAGATTTATATTAATTAAAATATTTTAACTAATAAAATTCATGGCCCAATTAATTAATTTTATATTTTTAAATAAATTGATATGTATTCTTATTTTTTATAAAAAATGAAATAATTTTAGAAACAATATGTAAATTGATAATATGTCGAATGCAATAGAAATGTATATAACAACATATAAATTTATTTAAGAAACTTTATACTCATGATATTAATATAATAAAAGTATCAAAATTAGCTACTATTTAATGCAAAAATATATAATGATATTCGATGTTAACTATAGTATAATATTAAGAAAAAATTTAGTTTCTTATCTTTAATTGATTTGAATATTTTTACTATTTTATTTGTTTAATAATTTTAAATAGGATAAAATAATTTCTAAGAATATTATAAAGAAATTTAAATTATAATTCTATTAATTATTAGATTAATTTTATCATATTAACAATTTTAATTATAAAAATAATAATTTTGAATATAAAGAAAACTTTAATGAATTCTATGTTTATAGGAGATATATGTATATATATATAATTTGTAAGAAAATATTTTAATGGAATTTCATATTTTTAGGAGATATATAATTTTTTCTATTACCTTTAATAAAAATTCTAAACTTGAGTTAAAACCAATAGCATTGTATGTAAATTTCTACAAAACAAATATTTTTTATAAATAATGCTTCTCAATTTTTGTAATATTAATATATCTTCTTACAACTTAATTTTATTTATGTTCTTTTTGTTTTATGCTCTCTGTTCATTTTATGCATAGTTTCTTACATTAAGATTCCTACTTTTCAATATTTTTATTTCGTGTAGAACCCCATAAGTCTTAGACAGTGAATGGAACGATGATGCGGGGTGATTTTTATTGAAATATTCTTAAAAACGCATTTATGTCTCCAATCAAAAATTTTAAGTTCTTATTTGCGTTTTTTTTAAAAAGAATGATGTGGATTTCATACAAAGTTACCATTCAACTTAAATTGTTATTTGCAGGACATATATTATTTTTTTTTAAAGCGGGACGGATTTGTACAAAAAAATTAATATTCCTTTGGTTACAAAAAAAAATAAAGCAAATTTAGTTAAATATTAGCTACAATGGTGTGGTTGAAGTGCGGTTCAAGTGCGGTTAAGATGTAAATATATATATTTAAAATAATAACATAACTATAATAACACATAAAAAGATAAAATAAAAACTACACAAGATAATACAAATAAATAAAGATAATGTAAATCATTCAATTTGGTACGGTTGTGACGTGGGTACATTTTTCCAAACACTTTAACTTTGCTATTTACATTTTTTCCTAAAATTAATTCGATAGATTTTTTTATTGTTTTCTGTGTAACACTCTAAAATAATAAAAGTATCTAGAATAAATTAATAATTATTATAGAATATATGTAATATTTTAAAGTTTCAAAAATACTGTAAATTTTAAAATAGACTTAGAACATTTAAATCTTAAAACCCTAAAACTAACCATTAATCGTTTCAAAACTAAACTCACACTTTACTATTCAAAAACAATTCTGCACCGCATGTTATATTTGTTACCATTCAAAAACAATTATGCACCGCTGATTTTTATGAACCGCACTTGTTCCGCTTTCTACAAAAACTACAGTTATACCGTATCGCCCCTCTAATTTCTTTTAACCGTACCGCTTGATCTGTTGTTACCATTAGAAGCCTTAGTTTCAGTTCTTGGGTATATGTAAATATTTACAAAAATTTTAAGATATTAATCTTGAATGGATAAGGTTCAATTTAGCCTTAGTATATCCAAAAGTCAATTTGCTATGTGTTTTTATCACTATACAATATTTAATTTGTTATAACAAATATGTTATGCAAAATTTTAAGAATGTAAGAGATGTAGCACTAAAATTTTGTCAGAGGTCCACTTCTCGTTTCAAAATTGGACTGAAAGCTTCAGGAAATGTGAAGAAGCACCAAGAAAGCGCAATTCCAAAAATAGTCAATTTGAAAGTGTTTTGGAAACATTGATCTTTTTATTTTGGAAGCGTTGTAATTGTGGCGATTCCAATTACGGAATTGCAACAAATAAATAAATAGGAAATTTTATATATTTCAAATATATTTTTACCATAGTTACAAAAATCGATTTAGAAAACATAAAAAATGAGATCGTCTTCATCTTTTAAACTAATAGTTTTCTATTTTTTTTTTATGATTTAGAAGACCACATCCAAACTATTTCCAATTTGATTATTATTCGTTTGATATATTTTGCATCACTTTTTATTGAAAATATATTTTGAATAATTTATTTATTATTACAAAAATAAAAAAATATAAGTGAATACAATATCCATTATTTGTGAAAGATATTTTTAAACATTTTAGTTTTACTGTTCAAAAAATTACTCATGTATTCAATTTTTTATTAAAATTTTATTCTTAAACTTTTTATATTTAGATATATATATATATATATATATATATATATATAT